>VZRR01008600.1:56150-91247 GCA_013398015.1 Oreocharis arfaki
TGCGGAGCAGGCGCCGCCTCCGGCCTCGGCCTCGCCAGCGGCGCGGGGGGAGCGGGACGGGGGGTGGCGGCGCCGGAGAGAGCTGGGGTCCCGCGGCAGCCCCGGCGGGGTGGGCAGCGCGTCAACCCCGGCGCCCCCCGAGCCTCCCTTGGCGGGGGGGGGGCTGTAACACCGGCGCGGGGGGAGGCCGGTGCGGGAGCGACGCGGCAGAGGGCGGCGCAGCCGGGCCGGTGGCCTCGGACAGCCCCGGCTCGGAAATCGGCCGGGCGGCCGCGGGAGGGAGCCGGGCAGCTCGGCGTCTCCGGGGCAGCGCCCGCACACTGCGCGTAATTTATTTCCTGTCCTTTCGCCGAAAGGAAACCGGTATTGTGCACTGGCAGCGTTATTAGCCCGAAATAACCCCGACCGAGTCGCACGGCCCCTGCAGTAAAAGCCGGCTAATTTCACACAAAGGAAGCAACAGTAAAGGCAGTTGTCTTGCTGCTTTATTTTCCTCTTTTCTTAATTACTTATTTCTATTGCTTCAGTTGTTTGGAAAAGGTACTGTATTTGAAATTGCAGGGGAAGGATCAGAGTACTTACATACTCTGGTCCTTTTACACTTCGAAAATGTAGTACTAAGGTAACTGTAAGATAATATATGATAAAACATTAGTTTAGGAGATGTATATTAAAACATGTTTTTAAAATGTGGTACTAGGGCTTAAGGCAGTGGTGAGGAGCCCGGCTTTTCCCTAGAAATGGAGAGTGAGACCACCTGCTTCACAGTAACTCAGCAAATACTGCATTAAATAAGTAACATTACTGTTATAAAACAACCCCCCATTGAACAGAGTGCAGTGGTTATCTTTAGATAGCAATACAAGCTTCAGGATGAAGAAACAATATAATTGATTTGAGAGCCAGTGAGGTTTGCTTTTAAAAATCAGACACCACTTATCAAAACATCCAGGTGCCTTCTAGAAAGTCTGGTAAGCCAAGACCACCAGGACAAGAAGGAAGCGAGGAAGATCTGTTTCTCATTTCTTCCTAGGAGGTTGCACAAATTCAGCCCCCAGTGGTCTGAACAGTTAGGTAGAGAAGATATGGCGTAGTCTTTAAGTGTATTATATTTTTGCCAGTGAGCACAGGCCAGAGATCTGGACAGAGGTCCTTCTAGCTTTTTTTTTCCCTTAACGCACAACTCATGATAAAGCTAGGAAAATGTCAAAATCTGACCCAGTGCAGTGCAGAACCGACATTCAGTTAGTGTGTAAGCCTGATTTCAGTGCAGATTATTTTGTCAGTAAAATAGGTTTATCAGTGCACAGACACAAGATACAGTGGCTAAGAAATTGCTTTGCTTAGAGCTTGTTATTTTTTTAATCATGCTCTCCACTGGATACTTCCCTTATTGGCTTGTGTGTAGCATAGCATACTCTTAGATTTTGCCAAACCACAGCTATTTGCAATATTCCATTACTCTAGCATTTTCTTACCAAGGGGAAAGTTCACAGATCTCTTTCGGTTCTGCGTATCTGCTGACCTTTCATTTCACAGGATCCTGGATGACTGAAATTTCTGGTGATTTGATGGTTAGTGTAGACATACACCCCACAGTTAGATCTATTGGAACATTTAAATGAAGCAAATCTAACCGTACAGTGTTTCAGTCAATGAAAGGAATGTATTTCCGTCTTTTGAAAGGGTGAAGAAAAGCCTGAACTGTTGTTTTAAATACTCTCTTTCTTCTGTTCTTGCTGTCTCAAGAGTTTTGCTGTGCCACAGTCCTGCTCAGTAATCCATGCACAAACTTCTCTTTGTGGAGCATGGCCTTAGGTGTTAGATTTTTTTTTTTTTACTGCTGAAGGCAGCAGTTTTACTACATTTAGTCATAACAAAATTTATCAATATTACTGGAAAAATAACTACCAAAGCTGCAGTAATATTGGTGCAGCATTCACTGCTCTGTTGTCTCCACATTTTCTACTGACTTTATAATTAATTTCTGGAGATAAGTGCAATCAAATAAATTTGACTAACTGAAGCTGTGGAACCAGAGGGATGTTGATATTAGGTCCAGACTATTTGAGAGTTTATCCTTTCTTAAGGAGAGACTAATTTTTTAGTGCCAAGTGATTGTTTTTCAGTCATATGGTTAGTTTTCATCAAACGCATCAAAATAACTTGTGTGCATTTTTTAAAAATAGGAACCAGTAACTGGGGAGGAAGAATAAATGGCAGCAATGAGTATCAGGATGACTAAAGTCCATGAATGTTTGAATATGTAGGAACTAGAGCATAATCATAACGACTGATGCTTCTTTTTTATCTTCTGTTTTGTGCCCACTGTCTCCCGCACCAGCACTTCATCCTTGCACAACTTTGTGGTTTTGATGAAGGTAGTGGAATTGGAACATGCAAGCTATTACACAAGAGATATCAATCAGCCTTACTCAATGATCATTTTTTCTGTCGTTTGATTTAGTGTTTGAAAAAATAATGTGCATTTTTTAAAGCAGAAGACCATTAATCTGGTGTTTCATATGATCCTAACAGAGGGTCCAATAGCTGTAACATCAGTCTGCAGTAAACTGAGATTTCCTTGCTGCTTATTGAGTTATCCACTGTGCCATAAGGACACACAAAATAAAAAACAAAGGTACTGAAAAATAGATATAAATTCTATGTTTTGAATCATTGCTATTTAGGACCTTTGAGATTTAGATACGTGTAGGTCATGCATACAGTACGTAGCTGTTTCCATGTGGATGAGTGTATGTGAAACACAAAACGTGAATCTACACAGTGCTTGTTTCCAATTACTGATTCTGAACTGTAAATAATCTCCAAAATATGATGTACTGTAATATGGTGAGCTAGGAACATCTAATTTTTTCTTTAATTTTGAGCTGTTTGTTTGCATAGTGGTGTGGGAATAATAGGACTCAGTTTTGGTTAGATTCAACAGAGTATGAACATAGAAGCCATTATTCAAGTAAATACCTTTTTCTGAAGTACTTCCAAACTTTCTATTTACTTTAATGTCATCACTTATGTAAGTACAGAAATACACCCACAGAATTAGTTTGCAACATCAAGGCACACCAGTGGCAAATTTGATGTTTTTATCAGAAAAGGGTGATAAGATACCCTGAGCTTTGATTTCAATTTTGTATCAGCAGAAATTATCTGTTTATTTAGTCTGGTTTAGAGAAGCTATTGTCTGTGTTCATATACCTCAGTAGAATATTCCGACACTAATTCCGTTAGGATCTGGAGATCTAAGACTAGCAGGAGCTTCAGTTTTAGTGTCACAGATGTGGAAGCTTCTTGAAGAAGTGTCAGTGTGATGAGACTGGCCTGATCCTACTAAGCAGTTGATTCCAACTCTTTTGGTTCTAATGAGACTGTAGGGATACCCAGACTAGGCAGAGGTATGTTATCACAGAAGAGAGAGGAAACAGGAAGATTCTATTCTGTTGCTTGGCTCTCTGAGTGTAAGCATCAGAGAGATGGTATAAATGAGGTGCATTCCTGCACCAGAAGTTCTTTTTCCCTTACTCTGTCTTTAGGGACATACACCTGCTGTTGTGAATTTGAAGCCTGCATGACTTGTAGGTTCTGATAATTTTTCCATAAGGGATTTGAGAAATCTGTCTGACAGGACAGTCAGTGGCAGACTAATCACAAACAGTTCTGACTTCTGAGAACAGTGGTATTCTAGAGAGAATACAGCTCTAGAAAGAGGTGTAAACAAGTTGTTTTTCCTTTACAAAATGAGAGGGAGAAGGAAAAAGGCAAGGGTAGAGGTCAATGTCAGCTGCTCCAAGCCCAGTAAATTGTTGAGTTGTATTTTCAGACAAGGAATTTCATTTTTGATACTTAGGCTTTAACACTTAAACCTTTAATATCTAGATTTCTCTTTCTTTTTAAACTTATTCCATACAGATAATTCAGCTGAACCAGGACAGGTCTCTTTTATGCCTTCAGAAGTCTCAAACACATTATATATGTTTCTCAGGTTTTGCTTTAAATCTGTAAAGGTTTCTATTCTCAGACCATCTGAAGAAAATTCTAATGCTACCTTATTAAACGTTTTCTAAAGTGCATTGTAAACCCTTTAAACAAGCTACATGCCAAGTGCAATAGTACAGGTATAAGTGGTAAAATCATGTAGCTGGAGTCAGTTAACCATGGTGATACTGGCACTGCCCACGGCAGAGCCAGTGTTCTACTGTGCAAAAATGAGAGCAGGAATAAACCCAGAAAAACCATCTCTTTTACTCCTCCACCCCAAACATGAGATCTGCTGTCATCCTTTTGTCACGCCTCAAGAATTTATTTGAGGGTTTGCAGCTGGTGAGTATGACGACAAAAAGATCATCTGCTGCAGTTTACTTATTAACTCTTATTTGGGAGGGTTCTAAATATTAAAAATAAGCAAACAGGCCAGTGCTTCGCCAAGCACAGTAGTCTGTCTCTAACAATAGCTCTAAGCAGATACCCAAGGGAGAAAAAAATTGCTATTTAATGTGATGCTGCATCTGCAGCACCTGCTGCAGCTTCATACTCATCCAACCTCTGGCCGTTTTAAGCTGTGAGAATTTTGTGAGACTGGGAGGTTTTTCTATTAAATATTCCACTCTTACAATTATTTGTTCAGTTTCTCTTGAAATCATGTAAACTCTTACATAAATAGAAACATCTCTGACAAGCAACTCCTCAGATTTACCATCTCATAGGTGAAGAACCACTCCTTTCTGCTTGATTTGACCCTGGCTCCCACAAGCTCCATTTTATGTCCACCTATGCCTGTTCTGGAAGAGGTATTCAGCAACAGAGCTCACTCTTGCTCACTCTCTTCCCCTCTCCCCTAAACCTGCAACATTCCCATCCCACTCAGGAGTTTGTCAGCCTCTATTCTATATCAGTCCCCAGCTCCCAAGTGCATTAATACAAGAATTAAATCGTCTCTTCTCTCCCTTTTGCCTTTTAGTCCATGGTAGGACCTTCCCTTTTATTTCATAACTTTATTTTCTTAAAACCTTCAGTAATAGATATTGCCAACAGCCTTAATTAAATCCATGAAGACTCCTGCAATCTTTTCTACATGTTTTCTACAGCAACTTCCATCTGTAGAAGCTACGCCGGCTTTTCACATGCTGGCCTATATTATAATTCCTGCTATTTCTTTGAGCAGAAGTAAGCTTTTTGGATTTCCACAGAATTGTTACTTTTAAAATTGCATCACATTTGCTACCCTCTTGTCTGCAAGATGACTCCAAATTCAAGTGATCCTTTCCACAGTGCTGCGTTATAGAACTCTTCATTAAATACCATTTAGTCCTGGTGTTTCGCTAGTCTTCATTCTGGCTTGGTAAGATCATTTTGACCTTGTCTGCTGCTATTTTCACTTTGGACAGATCCTCACTGAGTTCCCCAGGAGGGATTAGTGCATAAGGTTCTCCCCGGTTTTCTCATCAATGAATACTGATGCAAAAAGCCTAACTTACCTTTTCTGTAACATCCGTGTCTCTTCTGATGTACCTCTTCATGTTGTACCTTGGCCATCTACTGTCCCTTTAGACTTTCTAGCAAGCTTTTGCTCCTAGCTGATGTGAAGAAGAAAGGTTTAGTAGTTTGGTTACTTTGCCTAGTTGTTTCCCGCTTTTTTCTGGCCTATTGTAATTGTATTTTTTTCCGAGTTCATGTTCCCTGCTGTTATCTTCTTTTTGCTATGGTTCAGACTGTCTCTTTACTTCAAGTCTGGTATCCTTCAGCTTTTTCCTAGTCCCTTGTAAGTATTTAATTCTTTTAGCTCCCTCTCCTGATTTGCTTTTGACATTGTTCCCTAACTGGAGTTTGGCACATCTACAGGGGATCCTTTGGTCTTTGTGAATCTTTATAGGAATACTGGTTTTATGAAGTGGGGTTTTCAACGTGAGATTCTGTAACAGACCTCGTGCATTGTTCTCCATCAAGCCAAGGACTGCACTTTGTCTTAAGAGTTCATTCTGTAAAAAATTATTCCATCTAAATAATACTGCCCAAGAATGGCATCTGCTTCACAGAGCAATGTGTCAACCTACTGTTGTCAGTGGTACTGTCCAGGCTGGTGGTTTTCCATGTAGATCCAATCCCATGTTCTTCCCAGCTGGGCATTGAATTTTGACCCGGGTAGATTAGATGGTTCTCTCTAAGCTGGCCAGTTTGCTGTGTTTGGAAACTATTTAGCCTCTCTACCATCTGCTATCTCTCCACCCTTTAAAGGTCAGTAGGGAAAGAACAACTCATCAAATTAATTGAAAGAGAGATCTGTCTTTCAAGAGGAACTACTTTTAAAAGGAGAAACTTTGTTTTTAAATTGAGCTTTGTCTTCTGTTTTAAGCTTCCTCAGACTCTATCACCATTTTGCAATATCTCAGCCATCTTTTAAAAAGAA
This sequence comes from Oreocharis arfaki, assembly GCA_013398015.1. Classification (NCBI taxonomy): domain Eukaryota; kingdom Metazoa; phylum Chordata; class Aves; order Passeriformes; family Paramythiidae; genus Oreocharis; species Oreocharis arfaki. Next base: position 62,575 of record VZRR01008600.1, read on the forward strand.
CTCTTTTAGGGCAAACCCATCAACCAGGTTAGTATAAAACACCACAAGGACAGTGTTGCTTTATTTCTCCATAAGCTGATCTCTCAAGGAAGGGAATGGGCATAGAGTATTGACTGGAAGAAGGCCATGCAACTCTGTAAACAAAGTTTAAGCACTGCATTTGCCAAAGAAAAGCTTCCACTTGGAACAGAGTCAGGCTTTTTTTAGTCATGCATTCCTAGCATTAGATAATTAAGTCAGTATTTAGGGATCTAAGTAAGTGTATCCTGGTATTTAGAAGTGCCAGAAATTCTCACCCTAGATAGAAATGGAAAAGCATTTTAGTTTCCCTGCATCTTTTGTGCAGTTTTCTACAGATGGATTTAGTTACCTATTGCTCAATATCAAGATCAAACAAAAAATCAAAGTTAAAATATGTTAAATTAACATTAAAAAAATCAGAAATGTTGTAAAATATTTAAACCCAACTATGAGATTCACCAGTTTGGGTTTGTTTTTCACATTCACCTCTTTAGTAATCCCTTCCCTTATTATAATGAGCACTAGAGTAGGACACTTGCTGGAAAGGGGAAGATTCGTTAAGAAACATGAGAACTATTTGCAGTTAGTTCTAAGAAATTGCTTGGAAACGCATCTCTCTGTTCCTCTCTGGCGAGTATAAGATTTTACATAAGCGGGGTCTGTTCACTCAAGGGAACACAGGGAAAGAAGCTTGTTCAACCCTTCAGGGTGCAACAGTGCTGCAGACAGAGTTGGCACACACTTTGAATTCACACAGTTTCATTGTCTAAATTAGCTGCTTCCTCTCTGGGTGTACCGGGGCTTAGAGTAGGGGCCTAACTTAAGTGCTGGAGTCACCCATTAGAAGACGTCCCTGTCTCTGATTATACAGGAGTTCTGTAAGGACCTACTCGGAGCCGGGTGCCGAAAGTTGCACAGTCAACATCTCAACACTAGCATCCCTGGAGAAATGCTTTCTTAGACTGCTTTGGGCTGCTTTAATATGTCTCATATCTAGAGCTGATCTGATAATGAAGAAGCATGTCAGAGAGGAAGACTCAGGTGCTGAAGGTTGGAAAGCTGTTCTGAAGAAGATCCTGTATAATACTTTCTTAACAAAGGAACATGAGATAGAGTTATTCTGAAGAGTGGCTGTAAAAGTTAGAAAGAGGGGAAATCTTTAAACTACAGTTTCTGACAGATAGAGGAAGCCTTTTTGTTCTATACTTACTTCACTTCCCAGAGAATCAACTAACCTCCATGAAACTCATTCTCATGACCTTTTAAAAATTATTAATAATCTCCTGAAACTCTTTGAAATTATGATATCACTCAGAAATTCAAATCAATTATTTCAAATTTTTAAAATGTTGACAATCAAGGCAAAATATGCAAACTCTGGAAATATATGCATCTCAGGTCTTATTTCATTTTTTACTTTGCCCTCCTCAAAAAAAGAACTTTTTTAAAAATGTTATGACTGTTTGAAAAGTCATTGGCTTTATCTCCAAGAAGTAATTCGAGGAGGAGAAGATTTCTTGTGTTGAAAAATAATTAATTGAAACTGCCATGTCACTTTTCCTGGATTCTACAAATAACTGCTAACTACCAGATAAAATAAGTCAAACGTAAAGAAAATTCCACTCTTTTCCTTTAAATCTAGACAATATTGTGAAAAAGGAAGAGTAAGGGTGAGATAGAAAATATCATGTCTTAGAAAAACAAGACTAAAAGGGATTTGATTATGTTATACAAGAAACTACATCTTAGACATAGTATTAACAAGTTATTTAATGTCATAAACATTACACTTGGTGGAATTGAATCTAGAAGCCAATATTTGAAGTGATGAAATTAAATAAATTTTCAGTCTGTCATCTGTCATATTAGCTGTAGAGACACATAGACTTAAAATATAGATATAATTTATTATGAAGATTTTAATCTGGTGTTGTTACAAGAAACAACTATGCATACTTACCAGATTCTATAAATCTAGAAGCCAAATTAGAAGTATTAGAAAGAAAAACATCTTGGCTAATTTTTAATTTTAGACTCCTGATATCTGCTCTGAACACTCTTCACATTGTTGCACTAATGCTAATCAAACTTCATTATCCTGTAAAATGTTAGCCTAAAGATAACTCAGTAAAGAAACACCACTGGAAAAGATTAATATAGAATTTTGATGATTGTTTTTTAAATGGGTGCCTTCACTTGCTGAGACAATAGCAGTGAGTTACAGGGAAGGGAGTGAGTAGAGCTGTGTTTCTGCCAAGATTCCCTCGGTGGTTCTTTATCCCTCCTTGAGGGTTTGTCACGTGTACACACAACAGCTCATGAGGCAGCACCAAAGGCAACAACATCTACTGGTACAAAATGCTCATCAGTTCTTCTGTTACTTCTAAAATACCTGAGGAAGAGCAGGATGGAGAGGAAAAGTGCTCTCTTGCCCCAAAAATTACAGTGGTTTTAGCAGAGTCAAGCTGGACCTGAAAGATGAATCGATTCACTTGGGACAAGACGCTCATGACTCCCTTGGGAAAGGGCGATGGCTTTGGCAGCAGCCTGTATGGAAACACCAGGGGTAGAGGAAGGGCAGCAGCAACCAAAGCATTGCCTCTTCCCCATCAGCTGCCTCGCTCGGCTTTCTGCATCCTTCCTCTTTGCCTGTCCCTGTACCACGCCTTCCCTCTCTGCCAGCCTGGGGGCGTGGAGAGCAGCTGCCCTGGGTGCTCCCAGGGAGGAGGAGGCCCCTCAGAAGGGCCCTGTGGCCCTGCTGGGAGGCGGCAAACCATCGCTGAGGTAGCCATTGCCTCCACCTACACTGCCAGCAGTGCACAGGGCAGCCCTGCCTCCCTGCCTCCTCAGCAGCAGAAAATGAACTGGGTCGGTGGCAGTCGGTGAGTGAAACTCTTCAAAGGCGGCAGAAACAGCTCCATGTTGTGTCGGTGTCCCTCACAGACTGGGCACCGCCATGGTGTGTTTAACAACCCTGATGTCCTCTCACAAACCAGGCACTGCCATGGTGTGTGTGACAGCCGTGGTGTCACCTCACAAACTGAGCACAGCCATGATGTGTGTTTCAGGCCTCATTTCCCCTCACAGACAGGGCATAGCTGTGTTGTTTGTGACTGAACGAGTGTCTTTCACTGAACGAGTGACTGAACAGTAGTGCCAGGGGTCACATGTTTCAGGCCTGGTGTCCCCTCACAGACCAGCAGGCCATGGTGTTTGACAGCCCCGGAGTCCCCTCCTGAGCCAGACTTTGAGAAGGTGCAGGTGCCCTCCCACCCCAGGGGTCACATTTGGGCTCAGTGTCTCTCCACAGATGGGCTGGATGAGGCCTTTCCTCACGCCCTCATGAACAGCAGTGGTCACCGTTTGGGGAAAAGGATGTACAGGTATTGAGATTCACTGAAATAGTAAAACATAAACTGAGTTGTAATGATTTTTTTAAAAAAGGATAATGTTCAGTTTCTTTAGGTGCTGTGCCCTCTGCCAATCTACTGAAAATGTAAACCCCACAGATTTTTTGTCAGCCATTGGGAAGCAGCATTGATGAACACAGCTTTTCGATCGTCCAGGATCTATGCAGAATCAAACTAAAAGAACACTCTACCCATCTGGAAGTCTTCCCAGCAAACTGGGTTTTCTGAATGTTGCCTCTCTGAAGCCAGAGGAAGGGAGAGTTTCAGCTGGAAAAAACCCCAAAACACGAGCCCCAAGTTTGTCCTATCCTGTCCAAATGCCTGTCTGCCATACCGTCTGTAAGAAAACACAGTGTGTAGGAGTATTGCACACATTTAGCAAATACAAATCAACCGGATGCTTGCTGCTGCTGGTAGTGTCTGTCAGGGTTCCTTGGGTGAATCTGGGATTGGCATTTTAGGTGTCAGAAAAACTACTCATCACTGAACTTTCTCCCCACTGCAAGGGTGAATGTCATATGCATATGCTTGGAAAGTTTGATCTAACTTCAAGCCAAAGTTAATTCCAAGGGAATACTCCATATTTCTAACCCTCACCAAAAGTTCTAATCTAACTGACTTAAAGACTGCAGCCACGCTCATTCTGCTCTTAGAACAGTGACCCCAGGTTCCAATTTTATGCACCATGTCCTGTAGGCATTTCACTTAAGACTATGTTTTAGAGGTGAGACAAGTAGTTGGAGGTATAATTGTCTCCTATATTGCATGTATGTATACAAACAACAGCAACTTGTAGTGTCAATCTGTTTTTCTTTTCTGTTTTACAAAAGGTCCCTAGTATTCTGTAAAGTCCCAAAAGGTAAAAGCTCATATAATGCTCCTTTAGTTTGTTTGCTGATATAGTTTTGTTGCTATGTTGCAGCATGACAAAGAAAATTAGGAGAAAGTAATATATTGACAAGGATTTCTTAAGTTTTAAGAAATTACAAATTGATGAAATGTTGCATTACAAGTCAAATGACTAAAAGCTTTTTCTGTTTCCTTTTTTCACGTTAAATGTATGTGGTAGCCTAATACAGAATATGGCCCTATCCTTACTGGAGTAAACTAGGATCAGTCAAAATTACTTCAACAGAGATATGTTGACTTTACTACCTGAAGGTTTGATCCATTATAACATAGCATATAACATGACATTAATGTATTTGTGTCCTAAAATTTCAGAACCATTGATGAGAAATTCAAGGATGACACAAGATTATACTTTTGCAATTAAAATAATAATTATTTGCATTTTTTCAGAAGCAGAATCATATTAAAGCAGGAAAGGAGAAAACAAAAGGTACAGTTTCAGCCATGTTGGATTTTATATTTTTATATAAAAGCTTTAGAGAGTTCACTTAGGTAAAACTTTCAAAGCGTTTGGAGTGAGATTCGGAGCAGTAACTTAACAGTTACAATATGTTTGCCTGACTTTCAGGGGAACAGTCTTGTTCTAGATTTACTGAACTGAATTCCAACAGGAAGAGGAGGGAGCCAGAGAAGGAGTGAATGCATGAATGAATGAATGAATAAATGAATGAATGAATGCCTGTGCCCATTTTGGTTTTCCTGGATTACTTCTGTTACCATGATGTGTTAGTGTGTGCGGACACATGGGATTGCTTGAAGCCTCAGAGTGATAACCCTGTTGTCAGCCAGCCTAACACACACATACACAGCCACTCCTCTGGGTCACAAAAATGGATGTTAGGCTCACTAAAGTCCTTTATCTGGCATTTGCAAAAGAAGGACAGCTTATTTGTATTTTGAAACTCAAAGTGACGTAAGAGAATCAAACTTATCCCTGGCACAGCAGAAGACATTTCAAACAGGAAAGAGAAAGAAAACAGTAAGAGAAAATGGCTAGAACCGTAGTAAGTTTCCTCCTCAGCAGCAGGAAAGAAAGAGGCAGTATAGGGAAGCTCCTCCACTGAGGCTGGTACTCCCAATGCCCAGAGCAGGTGCACGGGCATATAGAGGTAGAGCAAAAACAGGCTGACTGTATAGAAACAATTACTCAAATTAAAACATTTACATATAGGAATGTGGGACCAATCAGCAGTTTGTCCTCATCGCTTTCTCGGTTTCCTGGAGCCCTGTGAGTTCTCAACAGGTCTGTTTTCTCAGGGATTACTGGCCTAAGCCACATAATTTATATTACAACTATGTAATTTGCTTCAGTGGAGAGGGAAAACAGGAAAATATCCAAGACAGGATTGTTTTAGTAATGTAGTACTAAATTACTGCAATAATGTGATAAATTACTAAATTTATTACTAAATTACTTCTACAGTGGTAATTTTCTAATTGCTATTATACAACTATTAGTAATTTAGTAATTTAGAAGTGATGGGAAAACAGTATCTGGGATGCTGAAGGGAGATGGATACATTTTGGGAGTGTGGACCTCAAAGTAATATGAATTTTGAAGTGTTGATTTGTACACAGTCTGATTTTACCTGACTGAAGATATTCATCTTAACTGAAGAACAGATATTTTCCATAAATAATATCATCCTGGAAAGCTAAAGATAATAATAAATTATATTAAAAATTAGGTACCAACAAACTTGTTAGGTGTATTAGTTACACATAACTGGCAATCATGAGAGGAATTACATTTCAGAAGAAAAGCCAATGCCATTTTTCACTTTGGCATAGCCTTTAGTTTTCAACATCCTTCTTTTGGTTAGGAAAAATAAATCTTACTGGGTTTATTTCTTCATCTGCTGTACTTAATGTTGATGATTTTAGGATGGTTATGAATAGTCTCTGCAAACTGGAGGGGTTTGTTTCCTATATTATTGTCCTCATATATTCAAACTGTCAGTCATGTCTCTTTTTATTCCTTGTAACAAAAATTCTTTCTGAATTCCTGATCTTAGAGACGCTTCTTTTTTACTTTCTTCACTTTTTTTTTCCCCCCAGAGGACTATTTTATTTGTCCAGAAATACAAATTTGGAGAACAATAAACCCGTTGTGTCATTACAGATGGCACATCTGCTGTATGTAGTCTTGCTGATTTATTATCTTATCTTATATGCTCCCTGAAAAGCCCAAGTTTAAATTTTTTTAAGATTTTGTCCTTGCCACATTTGGTATATTTTATTTTAAAGAAACATTTTTAGTGATTGTACACAAAATTTGAGAAGTGAGCATTTAAGGACTAAATTTTTGGCATCAAGATAACAATGATTTCTTTTGAATATGACCAAATAATATTTGCATTATTTTTCAAGGCAATAAAAATAAATTAACAGCAAACAGGGTGTGAGAATTCAGAGGTGCTTAACCATGTGCTTTTATTAGGAATAGTTCACTTAGTCTTGCTTGCTAATTTCAAAAGCATTACCTATACTGGTAATGTGTTGTTGAAGTTTCTGTCAGAAACTTATTCTCTTCTTTAAAAAATTAAGGAATACTTTGAAAGAAAGAAACTTAAGTCAAAGATGAAGCTTCTGGAAGTATCATCTCCTAAAAGTTCAGCAGTCAGTTTGGATCTTCTTAATCTATATGTGGTTAATCAGATATCAACCAAAAAAGACAACACTGGTGAGTTTTGGGTATTGTGACACCTCAGAATTAGTTATTCTTAACTATTATGGCTGTTATTTTAGTTCTTGTTCTTCCATTTCAAACTTAACCCTCAAGTAAGTGTTGGTTTATGTTTAAAATAAAAAATTGTACATAAATACAAAAATTATGACTGAATAAAAAGTCAGGGCATAAGAGGAATCAAATAACCTTGGCTCCTGCCTACTTCACCTTTAAAGCCTTGTGCAGTGTCCTGGTGCCAGGCCAGGACTGAGTTTATGTTTGCAGTAGCCAGGAGAGGTGTGGCCAAGACCCTGAGGTTGTTCTGCACCTCCTCACATCATGCACAGGGGGCAGCAGGGGAAGGGGTCTCATCCGATGGGGTAGCGGGAAGCAAGTGGCTGGGGAAGGTTGTGCTCCCTGTGGTGAGCACCTGCCTGTGAATCATCACTCTGTTATTAATATCATATCTTGTATCATTGCTATTTCCAGTAAATTGTGCTCATCTCAACCCGTGATCTTTACCTTTTGTGCCTCCAATTCTGCTCTCCGTCCTGCTGCAGAGTGAGGGGGAGAGAGAGAAGGAAAGGGAGAGACAGATAGAAAAGAGGGAGTGAGTGGCACATGGTTTGGAGTGTTTCAGTGGGAGCACTAAATTGGAGAATACCGTTTCTAAACCACTACACACAATTACTACCTTCCTCATTCTAGTAATTAATTTTACCCTACATCAATTTCTTTTTCTCTTTGCTGTTGAATGGGTCCATTTTGTACTCTAATGAAAGTTCAGGAACCTCAAAACTTTCTCCAAGCCCAGCACTGACATACCAAATACTTTCATTGCAGAGAACATGAGGAAGCCAGTCCACATTGATATCACTGAAGATGAAAAAAGACCTATTAGGAGACATAACTTAGAGCTTCCCATGTCACCCCTACGTACACAACATAAATCAAACTTAGATGATCTCCAGAGCAGGTACTTGTATAAAATAGGCAATAGTTACACAATAGTAAGGTTCTGGAAGAGGTATTCCATGATAGTCTTAACATTTGGGGTATTAAGAAAACATAAACATACCATTGTAAACCGGGGAGTTTCACAACCACTCCTGTCATTGCAGTGATACTCTTACTGTGAGAGATTACTTAATAAATTCTGAATAAAAACCTGTACATGAAGCTGAGAGATTTTTAAAGCTAGTGTGTCTGTACTCATGTCAGGTATATGCACGAAGTTTATCTCAAGGAGCAAGTTATTCAAACAGCATTACCCAGTTATACTGGTTTTCCATCCAGCTTCAGACAACCTAAAGTGACCGGCTCACAGACAGGCTGCTCAAAACTGCTTAAGAATCAGGATGCTTTAAGATGTGTGGAAAAATATTCCTAAATTATTTTGAAATTAATACTCAGAATATTTTAATCTTTTGGATCTTGTATCTTGTATTTCATAGGCTGTTTTTACTCATTTTAAAAGGTTACAAAAGCAAGTATTGGACAGCAGAAGACAGCATCTCTCAGAAAAAGTAAAATACCAGCATAATGTAAGTTCATTGTTCTTATGATATAAGACTAAAAATGTGCAGTAATTACTGTATTTTTAAGTGATTTTTCAAAGAGTGACCAAATGCCATGGATACTGAAACACATGAAATCTTCTTGTTCTTTAAGACTATATTGATATATTATTTTCCTTATTGCCTTAAGTTTTTCATGAAAAAGTCACATCAGAATATATGAAAATTTTCTCTTCTTTGTGTTTTATGTGCAGAGATGTAAAAGATATAGAATGGCTTGATTACTTTGAACTTTATGCTTAAATCAAAACAGTTTTAGATATATAAAATATCTCTTTGTTATGTTTTGTCTAGCTGTCACAAGTAACAGAATTAGACTATGTTGATTCTAGTATGGAAAATGAAGACAACATGGCAAGAGTTTTCAGTGCTCGTCCGTTGTCCTCCTCCGGTTTTCAGTTCTCTAACCATACACAGCTTTCAGAAGAAAATTTCAACACAAAACTAATGGGCAACATTTGGGAACAGACCTATGAAAAGAAGCTGCAAAACCAGGTTTGGTTAATATTTTGCTTCCATAGAATTATTTTCAACTAACTTGCATTTATTTGGTGTGTAAAATTAGTGTAAAGGTGAAGATAATTATGAATGATCAACATTTCTTGTAGGCTTGTGGCAATGAATATTCTGTATATATAAATATATTTCTTTTACTGTTTTGAAATAAGCTCAATTTGAGCTTTTGTTCACTGAGCCCTCAGTATTGCTGACATCTGCAGAAAGAGAATTAGTCACATACTGCTGGCTTTCTTTTGTTTCTGGTTTGTAAAGTTGGTTAAAGAAATATATTAGTTATAAATCCAGCTTTCTTAAACATACAGTTAATGTAACTGGGTGTTGCATCATCCCAGGTGATCACTGGACCTAACTTTTTATCTTTTAACGTCTCAGTGAATAACATAGTTCCTACAGTATTCTCAGTGCTCTGCTGTTTAACTCTTTACCTTTAAGAAACAATTGAAAGTTATTTGTTCTGATGCATGTTACTATTTTTTCTTTTTGTTAACTTCGTGATTCTTAAAAGAATCATCCTTAGAAAAGTGGTAGCAAATATAATATGCTTTGTTTTTAGCAAATATATTATTCACTGGAAGTAATAAAACAAATTCTGTGTTTCACTTGAGGTAAGTGAGCAAGAAATGCTCCAGGAGTTTCAGAAGGGGAGATGATGGATTGCTCAGGGAATGAGTAGGCCAGAACCCCACAGGAAGCTGACCTGAAGAACAAAGAATCCCAAGAAAGGTGTTTTCTAAACACAAGGACAGTCCGCCTCCATGTGCAAGAGAATGATTAGATTCTGGAGACCAGTTTGGCTCAATCAGGGAACTCCTGACTGAGTTCAAATGTAAAGAGGAAGTGTGGAAGGAGGGATGGGCAACCCAGGAAGAAGACAGGAGCATCGCCCTAGCTTGGAGGGCTGGCATTAGGGTGGTCAGAACTGAAAATCACAATTGGTGAGAAGAACAGCAAGGAGGACTTCTGTAGGTGTGTCATCAAAGAAAGGGCACCAAGGAAAATGCTGTCCACTACTAAATAGAGTTGAGACCTAGTGACAAAGGACAGGGAAAAGCCTGAGGTACTCAAAAACTACTTTGCTTCAAGTTTTTCAGACAAGTTCTGCTCTCTGGCTCATCTTAAAAGGCAGTCAGGAGTTTGGGGAGAGTTGTACAACAACAGTAGGGAAAGAACAAGCTAGAGATTCCACTGTAACCTGGACCTATAGAAATATATGAGACTGGACAGAGTCCCTCCAGGTATATTCAGGTTGTTGGATGACATCACTGCAAGGCAGATATTTATCATCTTTGTAAGGCTGTGGTGATCAGAAAAACTTCCCAGCGAGAAGAAATATGCAAGTGTTGTGTCCATCTGCAAAAATGTAAGCATGATCTGAGGAAGCATCATCTCGCCTCTGTCCCTGGAAGGATTAATGAGCTAAGCTCCCAGAGGCAATTCCAAGGTACATGAGGAACAAGAAGGTGTCTGCAAAAGCCATCAGATTTTCCAATGTCATGCTCTGCCTGGTGGACCCAAGTGCTTTCTGTGATGAAGTTAGTAGCTCTGGGAATTAGAGAGAAGAGCAGGCATTATTTACCTTGACTTTAGGAAGGCTTTTGACGAGGCTTCCCATGAGATCCTAGTAGCCAAAACGGGCAGCTGTGAACCAGATGAATGGACAATAGGATGAGAAAAAAACTGTCTGTTACTGTCATGCTCAGAGCAGTTGTCTGTTAGCTAAAGTTTGCTTGGCAACAGTTGGGCTGTAAGGAGCTTTGGGCTTCTACTGTAAAGATAAAAAGAAATAAACATAGTGGGAAAATATGTATATTGTTTGCAAGCCCAAGTTTAAAGTTTTAAAGACTATAACAATCATGTATATTCACAGTTTGACAGCTCCTATTGTTTTCTCAGCCAGGAAACAGCATTGATCAAGACCCTTGGAATACAAAACCTCTAAGCCAGAATATTTTCAGGAAGTCTGATACAGTGCCTCAGGAACTGTTTGAGCCATTTCATAGGTAGGCACTGATTTTACATTAACAAGGAAAACAACTGTCAAGTTTAATTAAGAAAAATACTAAAATAAGCTGAAGCTTATTGCTACTTGTTTTTTTCACTGACTTTTTGTGTTTTTCAAATAGAAATTGAAATCAAATGGAAATACTGAATGTAGAAAGCTATTTAAATTTGCTGAAAGGCAGAAAAATCTGAATTTTGGGTGGCCATTTAGAATGATGATCTATTTTTTGCCATGTCACAAACATGATAGTGTTTCTGAATTCACCTTGAATGATAGCACAGATTTACTAAGGGGCCATGAGGATGAGGAAGCTGCCCCAGGTGTTATTAGTTCTGGGCACTGTTGCAAGTGCTTTTCTGATGATCTTCATGCAATAGCAATTGAGCATCTGCACCTACATTATTTATACTTGGGATTCCAGGAACAAAGCATTTTCTTTTCTTCTCTTTCATATGTGATCCTACTATAGCTTTCTTTTTTCCCATAATTGATTCAATAATACTTCTATGAGAATATACACTTTGTTTTTAAAAGAATAGATAGAAATCAAGAATGTATTTCTTTTTGTATGTTCTGATTAAAAATCTTTCAAATCACAGATGGTTTAGGGCCAGACTCATTTGTACTAAACATATTATTTCATTTTCTTTCCAGAGGCTCTCCCTTGAATCTAGAGGTCTTACATAGCTAATCTTACTTTACTCCTTCTATTCCATAAGTCTGCCATCTGGTTGAAAGTTCCTGTCCATCTCTAGCTTAGGCTGGATAGAGACATAAAAAGGTCATATAGTATTTTGCTGTTCCTGAAGTGCATACAGCCTGTTTGCTTGGGGAGTCAAGTGACCAATAAACTCACTGGCCAAATACTGAAACACATCAGCCACCTTAACTTCTACTCTTCTTGTAGCTTCTCCTGGCTTTCTCCAGCAAAACCTAAAATGAGCGTAGCACTCACCTTGCTGTATATCTGGGTGAATTCCCAATTAATATCTTTACATTGAAGCCCTACATAACCTTATCTCGCCTACACCTCTCCTTTCATTTCTCCTCCAGCCATCAGGCCTCCACTCATCTGCTTATGGCACGTCCTCTCATCTTCTACCCATCCGTGGCTCACTAACAACATCTCCTTTCCATCTGCTCTTACAGTCCATTTCTTTGTATTGTGCTTTTTTCGTTTTCACCCACTGTAAACATAAATTCGTATACCTCAAGAGATCACACTTCTTTTGTGGAGTTTCTTTCACTGTATGTGAAAAGTAGAGCGTAAATTTATACAATTGTTTAATGTAACATACTGATAATGTAATCAATGTGCATAATGCTGAGAGCTGTGGCACCTCAAGGTCATTAAATATTAATTAAAAATTTTACGTGTCATATTCCCTCATCTATTCTTAATTTTTACTTTGCATTACAAAATATTCAGCTGGAGTTGAGAAAGACACTGAACTGCTTCACAAAATGTTTTTACCTTCCTCATGTAGATCTATCCAGGCATCTTTAGGAACAAGCTCTTGTGTGTTTAGCCTTCTAAAACTGTTCTGGAGAGGTTTCTGTAAGTAGAGAAAACTAGTTTCTCATTTCAGTTCCATAGAACCTTTATCCAGTTCCAAGTATTTTCTGATCAAAATACCACAGACGTTCTCTCCAGTAAGAGTTTTCTGTACTACATTTCAGTTTTCAAGTTCTATTGATAGCCTTGCTCAGAGTATTTTAAAGAAAGGGCTTTTTTTGAATGGCCTTCTTTTCCGGATCTCTGTCCTTCAGAAGAATCTCAACTTTTTGCTCAGAGTTTCTGAAAGGTCAATCAACAGATCTAGTATGGAAAAAAACAGTGAAAATGTTAGAGCAAGAGCTAAGTAAGTGAAAGCATGACAACTTTTATACCCATGATGCTAACATGATAGAATCTTCAAAACCACTACTTTCAGAAGTGGGGTAGGGAAGTAGGGGCATAACAAAATATCTGACTGGACTCCTGACACTGGAACATCAAAATTGTGTGCTGAATCAGGATTACTGATTTCGAGTACAAATGAAAGTATGGAAGAGAAATATAGTCTTGAACAAACTACTTTTATGAATGGAAGAAACTGTCTTCTCTTTATTTATTTTTCCCCCTTTTCTTTTTGTTTTTCTCCCTGAAGTGGCTGCCTTTGGTCAGATGGTGGAGCAGCAGTGACATACTGTGGCTGATTTTATAAATCACAGTTCCCTATCCATGTGCTCCATGGCTTTGTATATTTGGAGACATTAAGAAACAGAACCCCTTTCAAATCCATCTTACTATAAAGTATATATAAAACGTAATAAAATACACACTTTTTCAGTTGAAATACTGTACATTTAGGACAAAATCAAGTTTAATGAGCTGTGATGTTTTTGAGATTTTTATGATCAAGTTATCATGAAGTGTTATGTCAACAGTCAGTATTTTGCTTATTTGTGTACTAAGCAAAATGTTTTTTTCTTTTCTACTCCTGTTACACCTCACTGCCTACCCCCAGGCTAGAACATATGAATTCTGCCAGGAAAAATCCAGTGATAATGGCCAGTAATGAATCAGAAAACTGTGAAGGAATAAAAGAACCAATATTTGATGTGAAAGAAACTGCAGAAATGAAAGGTCCCCAGGATGGAAGTGGTTGTTTCTTTCTGACACTATTTGAAGATGAGAGTCAACCAATCCATAATAATCTTTCCACAAAGCATTTTAATTCTTTTTCTAACAAAAGCAATGCTGACATTTTTTTCACTGTTCCTGATGTTAGAAATCAAATTACCAACAGAAGTTATTCTTATGGCACTAGAAAAGTTTATCCTGCAATCAATGCAGAAGAAAATTCTATAGACAGACACCTTGAAGGCATTTTCACAGCTCCAGAACAGGTTTTCCTTAAAAGTAACAATGCCTCAAATGCAAGCTACAAGGAAACCAGTGGACTTCATAAAACCCACCCACAGAACTGTCATGAGGGACAGCACTACTTCATACCCTGTGAAAAGGAAGGAAAAAAAGCAAACCTTGAAAAAATTGGTGCGTATCAATATTTTAAGGACATATATTCTGGGTTTTATTCTCCTTTTAAACACATATGTTCTTATATGTATCTGCCCCAACTGATAACATCATGAATCTTCAAAATGCAGTCACTTAATTTTAAATCCAATTATTTAAATTATTTCAAAAACCTGACAGAAACTTTTATATTCAAATTGCATTTATTCTATTGCATTTTAAAATCAAGGTTTACTTTTTTTATTTTAGAGACATTTGCTTATCACCATGATCAGCATAATAGCTTAAAGGAGAATTTGCAGAATTATTCAAGAAAAAAAAGGTGAGTGTCATGGAAATTACCAATCTATTAACCAGTGATAACTGCAGAGACCTTGCTGAATTAGAGAAATCCTGCTAAGTGGACAAGAAGGCAAAATTCTAAACAGTATTACCGAGGACTCAAGTTTTCTCAGTGAAAATAGTAGTGTGTAATGTGAATAAACTTTTGCACAGGTAAGCCCATTATGCCTCTGTGTATCTGCCCATAATAAGCACACGGAAATACTGCTTCATGGGACAGTTTGGTGTTCCTGAAGTTAAGCTCTTGATCTGGCTTTTCCTCTGAAAGACTTTGTCTCATTCCACTGTCTACAGAGCAAGTGTCTTCCCTGGGCTATAAGAGTGCCCAGTGTTTTACTAGAGTTGTTTTTCAAAGACTGACACACAGAACCTTCCATTTTACAAAACAACAGTATCTTCTGTCATTACTTCAATTCCATTTTGCATTTCAACAGAAATCAAGTCTATGAAAAACGTATTCTTGGTGTTAAATCTCAGGTTCAGAGATAAGTCCAGTGATCTCAGTAGTGGGTAGCATTTAATGGTTACTGAAGACAAAATAAAAATTGAAAAGTCATCAGTAAGGACTTTAACTCAGAAAGAAAATAAAAATACAGGGGGAAAATCACTTACCAGAGAACTTTATGTTTGCATTCCTCAGTGATGACAAGTCTGTGAAAGAAACAGCCTGGAGTCAGAGCCATCTCTTTGTATTTGAAGAGGTACCTTTTTAAAAATAAGTATTTTTTGTTAAACCCACTGTCTACATGATTCATTTGAGGTGGAGAAGGATTGTCCACAGCAGTTAGAAACTGAATATAGGTTCACTGAATTAACTATCATGAAAGCTTCTTTTCCATCATGGTTTATATAAGGAATTCAGAAAGAACTGCTTGTAGTGACATGGTTCAGATAGACAGCCCTTTTAGGTCCACAGTTCACATGGCTGGATTCACACCTTAGCTGATGCCTGAAAGACATGTAAGTTACCCAACAACACTTAGGATCAGGTTCTGCAGGCAATGCCCAGACATTATATGCAGGATGCTCCAGTATTATAAAGGAGCTTTGTGCCAGTGTTTCACTGTAAAAAGTGTTTCAGATGTCTTGTCTGTAGAGGCCGCATATGGTACTGCTCAGGGGTAAAAATACCTCTGAAAATAAATTGTGGTACAGTGTAGTGATGCCTTTGTGTAATACAGGAACTGAATGTTCCTCTGTTAACCTGAGATGCTGGTCAAGCTGAACCCTCATTATTAATATCTTATTATTTTTAACAGTTCACAACAGCACAAGAGAAAGGGTGTAAGTTCGGAGTGAGTTCATATCTTCATGAGATGGAGATGGGTTAGTACCATTTATACATTATCACTTAAAATTTTTTTCTCTACATGTGAAACATCTACATTTAAAGCCAGGGAGAATGATCTTTTTAGGATGTTACCTTTGAGGAGGGCTTGTATTTCTGATTGACACAGCACTGTAAAAAGACAACTAGCATTACCAGGTAACTAAGAATTACCTGTGTTTGCTTTTCCTTGAAGAGATATTCTCTTCCACTTAGACTATATGCTGTCACTCCACATGTGGACAGAGGGAGGGGAGTAAGCTAGGCAATCCTACATCCTCCCTGCTCCCTCAGTAGTTGTAGAGTCAACTGTGCTGGCTGCGTTTCAGAGCAGAAGATCTCTCAGCAGCCTCCAAGAGAAAAACATGTAACTTGTATGGCAGGCAGTGTGCACATGGAGTCTGCTGTGTTCTCTCAAAGCCTGTGCTCTGCAGAGTCCCTCCTCTTTTTGCGTAGCACAGTTCTGCTGCTGATTAACAGCATAGCTGAGGCTTTGGGGGACCCATCTCACAACCTCTGTTAAGATGTGTTGACCTGAGAAGAGAAGAACTGGCTATTGCTAAGAACTAGATGGACCTTGCTAACATTTTGTTCTTTAAACAGTGTCTTAAAACTGCATCAGAAATAGTAATGTTTGATTCTACATACTGTACTTAAGAGTTGGATCTCTGGGGAGTTTTTGATGAGTAAGCTTTCTTTCTTTTTCATCTAATTTTTCAAGATGTGGAGTCACCACTCAGCAGCCAGTCTCACTCTCCAAGGCAGACTGAGAGCTATTTGAGCTCTAGTCCTGACACAGTGAGTAAACCCTTATGAGATGGCAGGGCTTCATTTCAATCATATCTCTATGCCTGAGTGCACCTAAGGGTGGATGTAGCTGGAATCTCGTTTTGTTTTGTACGACTAACTTCATGTGCGGTGAGGACAAGAAATTATTAGCTGTAAATTTTCCTAATTAGTTTGACAGACATGTGGTCCATTCTCTTGATAATGACTGGCCTTGTGGAATTACAGTAGCATGACTGTGGGAAGGTGCTAAGCAAACTTCTGTGCTCTTCCTGTATGTATAGCTGCCTTCCATTACATGCCTGTAGAGCAGAATGGTTTGACACACTGTGTTTTCAGTTGTTCTTGAACACAAAAATATCATGGTGTAAGAGTATAAATTGCATGTGAGAGTGCAGGTCTGCCTCAGCCACCTTCTCTTCACCAAAAGCCAGAAGTACATCCTTGGAGAAGGAATGAAAAAAAACATAAACAACCAAAAGCAGACAGCTGTGACCTTTCTGTTTATTTCACTAACTTAGATATTAGTAAGTCATTACTTTAGTCCTTAGTTATTGAACTATTTGAACAGTTAGAATTGTACAATTCTATTCAAACAGTCTGAAGAAAAAGACACAGCCAAAAAGAAGGAATATCTGAATGAACAGTCCTTGAAGACACATGATGTCAACCTATTCTCAGCCTCAGCGTGCAGAAAGGCCCCCAAGAGCTCTCACATCCAAACTGTGGCTATGCAGCCCAGCAGTACTTTGGCTAGAGAGGAAGCAAACAATCTTCAAGAAAAAGACTCTAATTTCTGTGCCACAGAGGAGGAAAACAAAACCCAGACAGCCCTGTGTCAGGGCTCATCACACCGCGCCGTTAAGGGGGAGCATGTCACTCGCAGCACCAGGTGCGATGCTTGGTCGCAGACCGAGCGCTCTGTGACGGAAGTAGAGAAGGTGGATGCGGCCACCCAGTGCGGCGCCTTGAGGCTGTGCGGCTGCGGGGGGTCCCTGCCCGCCGCCCGCAGCCCACGCGGGGTCCCTCCTCCCAGCCCCGCCGGCACCGCAGGAGAGCACGCACGGCCAGTGCAGGAGGTGCCGCAGCCCACGGGCACCGGCAGCAAGCCCGGGACAGACGCTTTCTCTTCTGAGGCCGAGTACCTGAGTCTGGCTGGCAGGAGGACTCTAGAGGTGCTGAACTACATTGATAAAATGAAGGAGAGAGATAAGCAGTGATCAATTATAACGGCATATAAGGAACACGAAAGTTTTGTCCTGTTCTCAGTGTGTTTCATTCAGTTGGCGTATTTTGATTTTTCTAGCCTGGTTAGACAAAAGATATTTTAACTGTTTGTTTGCTTTAACTATTAATAACTATGGCTTTCTGTCTGCCTACTGCTATCTCAAAGTATGGGTTTCTATAGATATCCAACTGTTAACAAAGGATTTTACAATAGCCTAGTAAATACAAACATTAGGAATTAGATCGGCTTCCTCACTATATATCCACAGGATTCTGTAGTTTGGAATTGACTGACTATGTTTCTTTTAATAAAGTGGAAAGATGTTCTACTTCAAAATATATTTGGTGTGGCTCTGAGTTTAGAGCTATTGTCTGATTCTCACCCATTTTAACAGACAGACTTGCCTTTGCTGTGTGTTCATACTATACACAAAAATAGGAAACATCAGAAAATGTACATCTGCACACATAGAATAAAATGTAATTTAAAAAGAAATAATTTATTAATTTTTTAAAATGCTCTGTTTTCCTTCCACAGCAGATCCATTCATTTATTTTCTGGCTGTTAATACTAACAAATCTTTCATGTGTTTCAGTATTCTGTCTGCAAATTGAAAATCTGAATTACTTTCCCCTTCATTTCAGTATTTGTATGGAGCTACAAATCACAACAAATAAAAGTTTCTGATAATATTGCTTCTAGGTTATATTCCTGCCTTGTAATAAGTTCCTGGTAAAGGTGGCAGGGAGACTCACTGTTACTAACATCTGCTTACAGATCCATACACCTTCACTTCTAGACAGATCTCTCTCTATCTTAACTATGTGTGAGTGTATATATATATATATACATAAACCCATGTGTCTGCCTGTGCTGGCATTAGCCAGCTGGCTGCATGCAGGGCTCCTCTTCCTCACAAACTCCGCTTGGGAAGAAGCTATGCTGGAGACTTCCTTAAACAGAGCAGGAGATTTGCCTCTATAAGGTTAATATGTTGTACTTTCCCTTTGGAGTCTGCTGTTAAAAGATTCACTGTCCTTATTCCCACCAGGTTGGGATTTCTTCTATGTTTTGTAGAAGTTGTGTGTGACCCAGCCTGGATGAGACTTGTCACCATTCTTTGTCTCTGTTCTCACCATCAAACCAGTGGCTGTGTTTGCTGCTGGGTTTTATTTTTGAAGCGAAGAGCCATTTTTCAAAGAAGGTCTGCATTGCTCAACAGTTTGGAGGTTTATGGTGTGCTATTTTTAAAAATAGCACCTCAGAAATTTCAGTGCTTGGAAATTTCAGTGCTTTTCTGTACTTGGAAGAAAATAGCATTGTCTTTTATATGTACAAATTGCATACAGGGGAAGTGGTTTGCAGAGTCAGACTTACGAACCGTCTAACTATCACTCAGTCAATTCACTGCCCACTTCCTAAGGCCTGACATAAGCAGATTTTCTTTTTTAGGTTGCCTCCATTTATTGTCAAAGCAAACTCCCTACTAATTTCTTTTAGTGCAATATTCATCTTCTTCACAGGAGATATAATTTATTTGAATAACAGCTATGATTTTCTGAAAGCTCAGCTGTTACCAGTGGTTTCTAAAGCACAGCTGTTCACTCAGTGTGACGAAGTCAATTCAGATCGTGCCACACCAGCAGCGGCCCATGCTGGCTTGAATGAGGACATCTCTGCTTTCCCAACACACCTGGCACATACCTGCCAGTCCTTCCAGTGGTGCGTGTCCAGCTTCCCAACCTCCCTCACGGCTGATGTGTCCCCAAGGCCCTTGGCCTGCCAGCCTCCTGCAGTACTCTGTGGCAGAGGCCAGAGAGTGGCACATCATAGCTAAAAGCTCCAGCACTGTATGCTCTAGACTAGAGGGGTTTTATTACCCATGCAGATGTGAAACTGCCTCGTGGCCAGAGAGTTCTTTTGTGTCTGGGTTAAAGAGGTGCTGGTGACCAAAAGAGATGAACTGCCATTAACTTGCAGAGGAAGTTCTGCTCCTGATTTCTCTGACGGTGGCATTGTTGCTAGGACTTTTAAACTGTGGTTAGTTTTACACTGAAGCAAGCTATCCAAGTTCAGGCAGATACTCCAGATCTGCAGAGCTGGCCTCTGAGGAGACGCATTCCCAGTCTGTGCCTATGAACCTATGGGACAAAGAATGCAGGTTGGAACTGGGAAAAGAGGGACAGTTGCACCACATGGATGTATGTGGGGTTTCAAACGCTCTTTATTAAGTTACCACTCATATTTATCATTGTTTAAAGCCTCTCAGTGGGTACTGCTTATTTTCACTTCAGCCAATGATAGAGAAGCTTTCACAATCTGTCCGGTTCCAGCCAGGTTCCAGCCTGGATTGCACCATTTCCCAGTAAGGACTGAAATTCCACTGCTCAGTGCCAGAAACTCACCCTTTGACTGGCTGTACATAAGAGCTGCATACATATCTCTACTGCAATAATTCACCACTTGGGAAATGTCAATCACAGTAGATAATCATGTTTCAAAGCCTTTGGATGAGAGTATATAAAATCAAATTAGCGTCCCATTTTCACCTGCAATTGCAAAGCAATCAGAAGAAAGAAAACTATCTTTGTAGTGGTTTGTATGCTGGCAATAATGACAAATAAGGCAGTGTGCTCTTTTTAGCCACTAAAGAAGTATTTTAAAGTATTTACATTACTATTATTGCATTAAAAGACACTCATGCTTTCTCCTTAGCTCAGCACCAGTCTGCCCCTCCGCTCAAGTGCTTTCTTTCCCCTGATTTTTTTGTGACTTCTGGGAAGAGCTGAGTTTGGTTTAACAGAAAGTAGTAGACTCAAATTGTGTTTTCTTCAGCTGATAATTCAGCAGCTGATGCTATTAATCCATCAATATTTGTAGCCTACAGCTATGATTGTCATCTCACTATATGCATTCAGGCACCACCAGCTTTCTCTGAGGCAACAGCTTAGGCAGACGCATTCCTTTTTCATCCATGTCATTCTTCCTGGCAGCATGCTGAGCCTCCAGGGAGGCCATGGAAATATACTTGTTTTTAACTCTGTTCAGTAGCCATTAATTATAATTAGAGTTTTGTTAGGGAAAAGGACAGAAGGGTACCTGTAATTAACCAAAAAACAGAAGCATATGTTTATCGGTGGCGGTCAAATGCTTCTCAATACAGATGGAAAGACTCTCACTGAAAACATTAGTGTAAGCTTCAGTCAGAATCAGTTTTAATATGCAGCTTGTAATTTTTTTCCCTCTAAAATCAGTTCTAATTAGAGTAACCTGCAAGGTAAGGTTTTCTGGGCAAGCACCAAAAGAAGTTTGTTCATTAATGGACAGTTTGTTGCTGGATGTTCTGCCAAGAGCCTCCACAAACTTTGTAGAAATTCTTATTTCATTTTCATGAAGGATTATCATTATAGGAAATGAGACGCTTAAGTCTTCATACAAGTAATCATTTCTCTGCCAGAAACTGTGAATTGGCTTTTTAAGGGTTTTAGCAGATAGATTGAGGAAGGATGAGTTTCCCCGGAAAAAAAATATTTAACTCTCTGCATCCAGTGCCAAATCTGTCCCATGAAAGTCAATAACCTTTCTGCAATACTTCTTTAGACTCTTTTCCCTGACAGCCTCTGATGGGTTAGAGGTGACAATCCCAGTCATCCAAATCAGAGCTTGCTTCTCCTGACTCTCTGAGCTGAACACTGAGGGTTTGCCCCCTCTCCAGCCACACTGCAGTGACTCCGCACCCTGATGGTGCTTGCTCGGGGTGCCACAGCCCTCTGGATGTGCAAGCCAATGGGACCAGCCTGCGGTGAGCTCTCACACAGCACAGGCTGCAGAGCACACCAGCTCTTGTGTGAGGTGTGGGGAATCTTGGGCCCAAAGACAGAGGGGTGGAGAGTGAGTGAGTCAAGATAAGGCAGGAGGCTGAAAGAGGCCTGATGAATTATTTAATAGGGCTGAGAGAAAACATGTCCAAATCAACCATTTGTGCACATTTGCAGAGAGAGGGCTGTGATTTACTGCCAGTGTGTCACACTCAGCACATGGGTGCTGGCCTGGCCCAAGGACCCAGAGCTGTGGTCGATCATAGCACAAAGCAATACGTCTTATTGCAGAAGATTTATTTCATTTCCTGGGCTGGAGTCATTATTGGGAAACAGGAGGTCTGTAAAGAGCTTTGCTCTCCTGAGAAGCTGCACTCCCTGCAAACAAATGAATTTTTTGAGAATCCCAGACCAGCTGAAGCTGGCAGGGAGCTCCAAGCTTAGCCAGTGCAAGCCCCACTCATAGCAGGGCCAGCTGGAGCAGGGTACTTTGGGCCATGGCCAGCTGCTATCACCAGACACCCGGACTGGGGCTGGGGGCAAAAGCCTTGCCAGGTAGGGGACTCCAGGGAAGCTGTGCCTGCTCACAGCAGCTGCTGCACATGGAGGCAGCCACTGCCTGAGCCATTTCCTCTCTGTGCTGGGAGAAAGGCAGGAGCCTGGGGATGGAAGAAGGGGAGCTGTAGGTGTATGGGGAGGGAGGCTGGGTGCTACTGCTGCCCTGCCCTGCTCCACCTCCTTGGAGCACAACTCCTGCCCCTCTTGCCTCTCCTCACCCACATTTCCATGCAGTAATGAAGAGCAGCAATGTTTCACCCCAACACCAGCTCATCCCTGAGTGCACAGCCACAGAGCCTCCAGCAGCCCTGCAGCCTCAGGCTGCACTAACTACAGGCACTCATCATTCTCCCACCAGGGACCATGGGGGTCCCAATGCCCTCAGCGTCTCCCTGTGAATCCCACCAGCCACAAGGAAACTTGGCATATGGAGAGAATACAAAAGCTATCTCATCTGGTACCAGGCTGGGGGTGGCAGTCAGCCTTCACCCAGCTTACAAAAACTTTGCTTGCTCTTGACTTTTTTCCCATTGTTTTTAGCAGCCCATGAGAGGAGAGCAGTGGGCACACCAGCCCCAGCTTAGTTCCAAAGCTTTATGGGGCAGCTGCCTCTCACTGAGCCTCCTCAGCCAACCTGCAGGTTATGGGTACCTCAAACACCAGAGAGAGCATGGGAGAAGCCACATCAGACTGACCCTGCCTGCAGCCACATCTTGTGACAATCCAGTAACAGGGCACACTGTCGTATCAGATATCCTGGACAATGAAGGAGCTCACTGGGAGCAGTCAGACAGTTTTGATGCCATCTCACCATGAATATATTAAAACAAGTACCAATTTCATGGCAATGCTTATTCCAAGGCACCACTTCCCAGCAGGGACCCAGCCACCTGCTGCAGGCCACAAATGCCACTTTAGGGATGGAGAAGTCACCTGGCACTTGCAGGACGGCTCCTTACATGACTGCCAACAGCCTCCCTTTTGTAACTACAGCTATACTGAGTGACCCTGAGTGACCGCTTCAGACACAAAATCTGTACATGGGATTTGGTGACAGCTGGATGGGGACACAGGGTCTCAGCAGCCTCAGCTGGGGAAATGGTTTTGAGAAGACAGAAAAGCTGCAGGGCTGGGAAGGCTGAAAATGCCACATGTTAAGGAGAAGGGCAAGAAGTGCCAGCAGAGCAAGGCTTGGCTCACCCTGTTCCTTTTTTACAGAAGTGTGAAAAAAAATTAAAAATTGAAGACTAAGCCAACGAATCTGAGTCCTGGGAAAAAACTCCTACTTTTTAGAGAGAGATTTAGACCTTTAATTGCTACATCCTCAGCCCAGTGCCATCTTCTGACCTTGCCTCCCTCTACCCAGGACAGCTTGACACTGTCCCCTGTCATAACACATTGGTGTGGCCGAGACACCACATCCCCACACTCACACTTCACCAACCATCCTCCATACCTTATGCCCTACTTCCTTCCTCCAGCCTCTGCTCAGGATTTGCTTTGTGTTCTTTCTGTTCATGTTGCCTTGGCAACCTGATCGAGTCTCAGTTCCACATATCACCTTAATTATGAAATTTAGCTAATCCAGCCCCCTCTGCTCTCAAATTGCTCAGTGGTTGTATCTCCAACCACCTCCCTGATGGGCCCCCAAACTCTCCTTTGTTCCTTCCCCATTGCTCCAGCCCCACTTCTCCAACTTTAATGATATTTAAGTAACTCTCTTTCCAAGGGGAATGGACACATGATTCACTGCTTTTGTAAAGTGGGAGGTCTTTATTTTCCCTTCTCACACCTGAGTCCCCTCAAGGGATGTGCTCCCTTGGCACCAGTGCGCTGCAGCTTCTACGCTCGTTACACTGTGCATAACTCCTGCATCTTTGTAAGGATCTGCTTATTCTGATCTCCTGAAGAATGATCCACAGAACAGGGATGGTTTGGAAGCCTTTCATTTCCCTGCCCCCTTTTCTACCTGCAATAAAAGGCACCAGCCCCTGTGTGGTGCTGGTGTTAATGTATTTCAAGACTGGGTAGGTCATTTTGGATGTGTGCTCCTTTTTTCTTCCTTCATACAATATATATCTTACTGCTCCAGGTATGACCCCCTGCTTTCCTGTTCGGCATTAAGGATTCTATCTGAGCTTCCATGGGATATCACAGCACCCAAAATCAGAGTGTGCTAGCTAAGGCAAAGGTTTCACACATCACAAAAACAGATGGATCCTCGTATCCTCCTGAAACCCAGACCCTAAAATCTCCTATAGAAGTATCCAACCAAGTTAACCTCACACAGCCCTCCAGATTTTTCTGTCAAAATAAAGATGCAGAAGAAATTCCAGGTAGTTCTCTGGTTAACTCTCAAAAGGCAAAAGCTTTCCAAACTTCAGGTCTATGGAGAGCTTCTCAATCACACACACACACACATGCAGGTACTGGGTAAGGACACACATGTTAAACAAGCAGGTGAAAACCTGGAGACAGCTAACAAACAGCCCCAGGGTGAGGCTGTGGAACTGCTTATGGCAAGTGTGTGACTGATTCCCATAGAGTTCAGCTGGTTGCTTGTCTGTCCATCAGGAGAAGAGTTGAGATGCCATTCATTTTGGGTCAAGTGGAAGTGAAACTGCAGCAGCTGAAGTACCCGAGTATGTTTGTGCAGGGAGCTGTGCATGGGTGAGGGGTGACTGGAGGGACACCAGCTCAGGGGACGATCAGCCCAGAGCAACTCAGCAGGCGACCATTGAGACTAGAGAAAAAGGACCTTTTTTAAGCTTACCTTTAAGTTCCCCACTTACTTCAACAAACTGTAGGAGCCTTGAAGGAAGCACTTTGTGCCTTGCACAAAGCAAAGGCCACACAGCACTGTATGGGTGACTTTAGTTCGGATGGAGCATGTCCCAGCCCGGAGACCAGGGGATCTGATCCTGAAAATGCTCACAAAGATTTGGAGCAACTGCTGTTACTGCCTGCAGCTCAGTTCTACAGAAGGGAGAATGCATTCGGCAAAAATCAATCCACCAGTAGCTGCTTTGTGATAGTAGCTGGAGCAGAAAGAAATGGCAGAAGGCAAAAAAATTGAGTGTTTAACAGCAGAGCCAACAGATTTTCATTATTCCACAAAGCTGCCATGTAGTTTGGGCGACAAGTGATATGAACTGCAGTCACTCATCACCTTTATAAGCACTATTGGCCAGGAACCTAGAAACAGAAGCTGTCAGTGCACCACGATGAGCTGCCTCACTCCCCTCCCGGAGATAAGCACTGCCACAGATACAGGATTGCCGAGCAGTCTCCCACTGCCAGCATCTCCCCACTGGCTGTGGTCTCTCTGCATCCTGGACCAAAAGGCTACAGCTCCATCAGAGCCAGCTCTGGATCTTGCCAGGATTTGACTGTGGTACCTGTGGTAGGTGGAGGTAACGGAAGCATTTTCCACTGGATCTCGTGGGTGCGATTCCTCTGCCGCCCTGGGGAGCGCAGCCAGGGCAGCCCCAGCACAGCACGGTCAGGGTCATGCTGCTCTTTGTTAGCCATCAAACTGATTCCAGCAATTTTCTTAATAAAACATACAGAGTAAGGACATTTCCCCATCAGAAAACAGCAGCTCCTGCTCTTTTCCCAGTCCATAACTAAGTCTGACAGTATTAATTGCTGTAAGGAAACCGGTCTTTTCGGGCAGAGGACATTGCAAACCCTTGGCGAGACATCAGGACAGCTGGCAGCTCTGCATAGCTGCATTCAGCTCTTCAAACAAATCCTCCAGAAAGGAAGGAACACTTACCTGGTGTCACAGAACCATTCTCTGATTCGAAACATGTCCTGTTAAGATCATATTCAAAGTTATTCTTACCCTTCCCATATTTCAGGCAAGCCCAAGGCCTATCTGAGCTCATTTTGCTGAGCAATGCAAAGCTGCCACCCTAAAAGGGGACCCAAATACCCAAACAAATGAAACCTGGAGAAAAATTCTGTAATTAAGTATCTCACCTTTTATTTTGTTCATTTACACTTCTGGCACTGACAATTCTTTGAACATATTTATTTTTATGTAAAGACCAAACTTCATTAAAGCAATCAGAAGTCAATTAAATAATTTTACATCACTGAAGTTTCAGAAAATGTACAACACTTTCATACATTATAGGCTTGACTGGTTGGAAATGAAAATGGCACATGTTTGACATGGTTAAGAAATGACTTGGACAACCCAGCAAATTGTTTTGCCAAAACCTGTTTTGTACTGAATACCATAGCCCGTGCCCAGGGATTACACTGTGCCTGATGGCACCATGTGCATTCAGCATGGAATTATTACTATCAATTTGGTCCCCAATAATGTCTCAAATATTCTACATGGCATTTGTCACACAAAGATCTGGTTAACCATTTTGTAGAGGAGTGAGATTCACAATGGAATGCAGAGACACGACTCGTGCCACTTCCCAGCAACGTCCCGGACCAGCAGGACACAGAGCACATGGAGAATATCAAGCACCTGAATAATCCAGCTTCACGGGGACTGTTGCAACACTTGAAATCAAGCAGAAGGTAGGGGTGCACTAGGCAGGGCCCACAGCGAACGCAGCATCCCAGCACCGTGAAACCATCTCGTTTCACACCTGCTGAGGATCCGTGAAGATTCTGCTGAAGAAGTCACAATGATGGTCATACATTCAGTCCTCTCCAAAGTCTGTGTAATGTTTAAGGCAGCAAGAGAAATTTGCCTTTATTTTAACACTTCAGAAACAGGTGGTTCCTTTAGGAATAGGAGGACAATATTCGTAATCCATCAGTATGCTCCTTATTTATATAAATGTGATAAAAGGCCAAAGCAAATTTTGACAAAATGTTTCTCAACAAAATCAAGGAGCGTAACTGAACTGGAGGTGAAGCTTTAAAATTACATGTGCCAGATCATTCACATGTAACATACTGTCTAGGGACAATGCGAAAAAGCAAGGATTTAGATGAAGTCTGTATTCTTGAGGCCTGACTCTTGTCAAACTTCCGCTGGCATGAGTGAGCTCTAGTGAAGCCAACGAGTGAGCACCTCTGATGAGAGGTGTGAGTAAGATAAAAAACATGCCGCTGGTTCACACTAACAGGTCATTGTGGCTAAAGTATATTCTCACATACAGAACTCTGCAACACTATTAACATCCATTTACAAAACACTACAGTGATGGTTATTGGCACATAAAAAACTCCTTCTCTATATGAAAACATACACAAAATAGATAAGAACTGCCATTTTTTTTCAGACTTTTAAAATCTATATATAGTTGCCTCTGAGGAATTTAACCCCCAGTATCACAAACAACAATATTTCTTTAACAATGTTCACCTAGAATTTTACTGTGCTGACATTTTTAACACTGCCACAATCTAGACCACTTGTGGATTATGCTTAACTGTACTGTACACAAGGTGATGAAGATTGATAGAAAACCACTAAGATTTTTGCACAAAAATATGACTTCTTAAAATCCAGAGAACAATTGAGTCACTTTATAGGCAGCAGCTACATGTAAGCTGTAAATGTTACCCGCAATAAAAACACATTTTGCCATAAAGCACATATTGTGACATTATCTGCTTCTGGCCTGGTACACAAAGCTTGATTTTCTTCCTGATGCAGAGGAATGGGTTTGGTTAGCTTGACTCTCTCAGAAGAAAAGGGCACACACATCTTACTCTTTGAAGTGCTTTGCAGAACTGTCTCTACTGCCTTGATTTCTACGAGATCACTCTCTGCTGTAAAGATTCTGCATCTTTTGCAGTAGTGATGTTCAGCCAACAAAGCCCCTTATGCAAGTAAAATTTCAAGAGCATTGACATTTCTACTTCAAGAAGTAGAAAGCTGGGTAAAAAGCTGAGAAGTACAGGGTCTGTCTTTTCCTTGCCCACTGAATGCCTGAGGGACTGCACCCAGTACTCCCATGGCCTAAGGCAAGACCCTTGCTCAGGGCCTGTAGCAGCGCCTGAAGGTCAAAACTTCTCCACAGTGCTCAGCCCAAGCGACTACGAATGGCAAAGGAGATTTCACCAAGAGAAAGTGTACTAGCTTTGCCAACTCCACTGCCACGTCCTCACCTCCACACAGGCACAGGAGAGGAGCACTAGAGTGCTTCTTCCCCTGACAGCCCCACCATTCCTATCCACAGGACCGAGCACAGTCCCTTGCCCCATCATCCTCACTCCACATGGGAGACAGGTCAGGGACCGCTCCTGTTGGCTGCAACACCCATCTCTACTGAAACATTACTGTGTGGTACTTTTGATGCATCCTTTCCTTCTTCTCCCCTCCCAACCCTAACTCCTACATGAGTGAAATGTTGCATGATCAACCCATGCAAAAACAAGTCAGTGTTGGGACAATGGTCCTTCGTGATTTACCCTTTCTTGCCCCACAATTTCTGCCAGCGTTGTCACTGCACTTCCCAAGGAATCAACGTCTATGAGAGTGACCGATCCAAGGTGCCCACA
>VZRR01008600.1:170221-235496 GCA_013398015.1 Oreocharis arfaki
CAATTAAGGCTCTTCGAGTTGGAGGGTATGTTAGCATTCTGCAGATCACAGGTCCAGCTTAAAAAAAAAACAAGACAACAACAAAAGAATACATAATAGTTCTTAAGTGATCGCTATCAAGACAATGTTGCCAGGCATAGCAGACTTTGAACCTTAGTTTCAAACAAACTTGGATTATTTCAATTATTTTTGAAAAATCTGGTCATTTCAGTTCTGCTTTTCCACACTGTACTACAAAGAGGATTTTCAGGAAGCCCAAGCGAAAAAATGAAACCATTTTTGTAGTGTCTACTACTGGTGTCAAACATACAGCTCTCCTTATATCATACTAACAGATTGCACATCAGCTGCAACTGAATGTACTCAAAAGTTATCACAAAATATCACGGTTGTTTCCTTTCTAAAAGCTTCCATTGTTATTGAGAGGTTATTTCAGAAATGCTATTACTCACTGCTCAGATCTGGATACTGGAGATAAAGTGTTCTCCTTAGTCCCCAAAAGACCTGATTTCCACAAACCAGCTGCAAGTGTGGGTACTTTGAAGGTACAGGATAGATCTAATCTGCACAGCTCAAAGGCCAGCAGAGGGAGCAGAAATTAATTACATTTATTCCATACCTTTGGTAGCAATGGCATGAGGCTGCACTTAAGATGCAGAACATGGTTTCTCAATGAAGAAAAAAACCCACGAAAATTTCTGGCTAGCAGAGAAAGTTTAATTCTCTAAGACTTTCAAAGTAACCTCTTAAAAAAATATAGTAATACAGAAAGCTATAGGATAATAGGCAAAAATTTAAAATCCATTACTCCAGTATTTACCTGAACTTGTTTCTGCCCAGAGTAGTGCTTTTAGTGCTTTTTCACCAGTATCGTCTGGTGAAAAATGCTATGTTTAACACATCTTGTCACATCTAGTACACTCACTCAGAATATCTAATCACAGTAAGTCAAAATAGTTGCCATCAAAGGTAAAAGAAAAAGAGAGAGGTAAAGAGGATCTACATTTTTGTATTTCCAAAGTCTTTCCTGAACACGCAGAAAATATTTAAACTATTGATTCAGTAAAAAACCCTATATGAGTCTGTTAGAAAAGCAATTTACAGGCAGAATTTCAGCTTCAGAAAGCTGGCAAGCTATGAAGAGTTTCAAGAGTTGGACTCAAGAAGGGAGTTTAGATAACATTTTCTTCTTTGAAAGATAATCAGACCTGCCTAAGAAAAACTTATTTTCATTTAAAATTATGGTATTTCTAATTAATATCTCAATTGTATCATCATTTAACTTTGCTTCTTTAATATTAATAGCAGAATACAGCCTGACAAATTTTCTAGCTGGTTTCCAAGTAACACTAACATTCAGACAGTACACAGTCCCACATGTCCTGCCATTTAGCCACACCATTACCTCGAAAAGTCTCCAAGTAAAATCAAGTGACAGAAAAAGTCAATCCACAGATCTCATAAGATATTCTCAAGCAAGACACATGACATCACTGGGCTGACAAGGGCTCCATACTCAAAGTGGCATTTCCTCAGTGGAAAAACAACAAAGCCAGTACTTGCTGCTAGCTAGGAGTAGTCCAGAGCTCAAATTTCATTAGGAAAAAATATTTACTAATAAATGTACCTACGAAGTTTAACTCTCTAACAACAGCCCTAAGGTTCTCACCACACCTGAGCATGGAGGCTTTGGACTTAAAAACCTTATCTGGCAACCGATTCTGCAGCATCTGTTGTAAATCCAGGCTGCTGAATGCCTATGAGAGATCTTCTATTCTTCATAAACTTTGTATAAGGTCCTTAACTGAATTCAAAATCTATCTTTATCTTCAAGGGACGTTTTAGACAACCTATATCTTGAAGTCCACTATCAATGATCCTACTCATTGAATAAGTTGGAACTCCATAGCAGGGACTGTTAGGAAAGGAGGCAGAAACATCCTAAGGAACTGATGCAAGGTTTTTAAGAATTCCTGATCCACTCAGCTATTTGACAGAAGTTTATAAAACTTTATTCACAATACAGCATTGTGCAAAACAATTGGGAAGATGGCAGTAAAATGAATAGTGAGAAATTAAAGCAGCTGTTCTCAGACAATAGTTTGCAACTCAGAGGGAGTCATGAACTCTCAACCAAACTCTATCACACAAGATCAGTTTGTGCATCTGAAGTACGGCCCTGCAGAAATTTTAAGACTATGTAGTGAAATTTAGACCTTTATGTCAGAACTTTACACTTTGGACCTTTAGAACATCCTGTCAGCTAAATTCAGTAAGTACTTGGAATTTTTCAGATTTCTGATTAATTGTATCAGAAAAATCATGCTAAAAATTACCATATTCATTCAAGTCAGTGTTTAAAAAGTCTCACTCCAAATATGTACCATGGCAACCACCACATATCAAGAGGCATACACAAAATTAAAGGATTTTCTTTCATAAAATTCACAGCCTTCAGGTTTACAAACCAATAAATAGAATGAAAGAAATAAAGAAACTGCTAATCTCTATATTAAAGGAGCTTTACAAACTCAACTAAAAAGCCCAAAGGACTTTGACTGGGAGGTGACTGGTTTTAAAACAGAAAATGAGTGTGAAACTTTTTATTAAAACTATCTAGCTCTGAACCTAGCTATCCTATATTTGCATTATCTTATCAGCAACCCTTCAATCCATACTGTTGAGTTCATATGTTATCATGTTCTTAAAAATAAACAACTCTAGCCATAATATGGATTTTTAAGAACAGAAAATGGGTTTGAAGTAAAAAATGAAAACCAAAACAAGTTTTCAGAATTAAATACATTTTTCTTCTGAAAATAAATCTAAAAACTAAAATGGTACTTCAGTAGATTCTGATAATCCTTAAATAAGCTGTTAGTTATGACAACAGATTAAAATAGCACTAAACAATAAAACTGTTACACCTTTAAAAAATGGAACAACTTAACTGCTCATAGAACTAGAGGGAAACAGATAATTTAAAAATATGTCACAGAAAAAAAAAATTGCCAGTTTTTACAAAGGACAAAATAGATATTTATCTCCAAAAAGTCAATTTTTTTTAATGATACTTCTGCCTTAGTTGTTGTTTTCTTTTCGTCTAAGAGATTTAGACATATTCCTGCATCAGAATCAGTTCATTTGAACTTGAGAAAACACCAAGATGTTAGTTTTCCTTCTTCTACTCTATGAATACAAATGAAGTCAGAACCATGAGACCTCCTAATGTCTTGATGAATTTAATGAGAATAGATTTGGTTGGACTTTTTGTGCTGTTGTCTCTGATAATTACTTTAACTGAAGTAAATTTCTTTAACCATAATGTTTACAAGGGTTCAAAACATGCTACAGTAAAGGGCAGCTGGAGCTTGCTCTATGCAAAATGACAACACAATATAAAGAGCAATGGAAAAACAAGGATACTGCTGAAGGTGACATTACTTGAAGTGGTGATACACAAAGTGGATTGCTGTGATCCAAGTAGATATTTTGTAGCTTAATCTAAACTGTCTACCAAAACAGACATTCACCCTTATAAGCAAAAAGCAAAAATAGAATCTGGAAGTTTAGCTTCACATCCAAACAACCTTATTAACTTACACTGAGCTAAACAGGGGAGGAGAAGCTATTCCTGTCAAAACATTACTTCTGAAAGTGAAACAGTTCTCCAAACATTACATTTTATGACTGGTTATCTGAAACTTTTAATGCCAGCTTCCTATATTTTAGCAGTTATCCTTGTTACTAGGCATAACCCACAAGTTAGTCTTGGAAATCTGAAACACCTGATAAGGCATTTTGATATTCATCTGTATGAGCAAAATGGGTTGTATAGCAATCATAGGAGTTTGGGTATGATCCATGACCAACTAAAAGATAAGATAATTTTCAAAGACAACACAACAAAAACCCTAGTTCTAAAAGGAGTTTATATAATAAAAGCTAAAAAGCAAAAAAATGGGTATTAATGAAGTCTTAATACCTCCTTCTGAAAATGAACTGCATTCACTTCCAAGGAAATAAAAATATTGTAGGATAGACATAAAGCCAACCTAAAAATCCCACAGCAAATGCAGGCAGACATCTGGTACTTGGAAACCTTGTGATTCTCCATCCTTTAAATTATTAGTAAAATAACTGGACAAATTGCACAGCCAGGAACCTACGGTTAGAAACTGGTCTCTGCCAAAGTCATTTGCAGGTTCAAACATTCTTTTGCCAGCTAATCTAGGTAACAGCTTCTAGCAACAGCTTAAAACCAAATAGGGCTCCTTCCAGCATTTTGTGCTCTTGTGTAGAGGATTGTTTCCAAAAAGGCAGGTTTAGCCAAGCAACAGGACAGTCACTCATCAGTTTAGCATCAATTAAGCTCAAGATTCAGATTAGTTTTCTGGATCTTTCTTGTTCTAATCTATTCTATCTCTTCCACTTAGATATATCTTCAAGGAACTGGTCTAGAGCAGTGACCGAAAAAAGAAAGTTTGGGCTGGTGATATCAGTAACAAGAGGACAAACATGGGAATCATTTCTGTTTTTCCTTTCCTTACAAAATGACAGCTTCCAGTCCAGCTTTCTCTGCATCATCTGCAGAACCTTCCTGCAGAATCTTCCTTCACCTAAGACTCTTCCCCTAATGCACTTGGAGAGCTTAGCTATTATTTTCTGTGTATGAATAATATACTAAAACAAGCATCCTTTTCCTCCCCTTGCCTATTACATTATTATTTTCCAGAAGTATCAATTTCATTCATTTTTCCTTTCTGTAAAATTTAACAAATCAAAATAAAATAGAATTAGCTTTAAGATCAAAACTGCATTAATTATCCTGTGAAGATACAAAACAATTTTACTAAAGTACCATACTCTTCCTCACTATCTTATAATGTTTCCAGTAACATTGAAAGAACTACTCCCAGCACTAGAAGAAACTTCCTACCTCATATAGTTTCTTAACCCTTTGAGAAAGCTTGAGATTTTTTTTCCTTTTTTTTTTTACAGCACAGATCCCCATCAGCCAAGAAGGAAAAAAGATTGTCAGCTTGCCTAACAGCTGAATCTTAGCATTTTTCACCTTTTCATGGCAAAAACATCAAATGGTATGCATACAGACTGGAAGATGTATTCACTGGGAACAGCCCTGCCAAGAAGGACTCTGGGATTCTCCTGGATGAAAAGCTGGACGTGACCTGGCAATATGTGCACACAGCCCAGAAGTCCAAAGGCGTCCTGGGCTGCATCAACTGTGTGCTGGGCTGCATCCAAAGCAGCAGGGACAGCAGGGTGAGGGAAGGGATCCTGCCCTTCTTCTCTACCCTTGTGAGACCCCAGCTGAAGTGTTGTGTCCAGCTCTGGGGTCCCCAACCCAAGACAAACACTGAAGCACAGCAGGTCCAAAGGAGCAGGAGGAGGAGGGTACTAAGATGATCAGAGAGCTGGAGCACCTCTCCTACAAAGACAGGCTAAGAGAGATGGGGTTCTACAGCCTAGAGAAGAGATAGCTCCGGGGAGATGTTATTGCAACCTTTCAGTACCTAAAAGCTTAAAAAAAAAAGAGGGAGAGGGATTTTTTGCATGAGCAGATGGTGATAGGACTAACAGGAATGGTTTTAAACTAAAAGGGGAGAAATTCAGATTAGATATTTAGAAGAAATATTTTATCGTGAGGGTGGTCAGACACTGGAATGGGTTCTCCAGAGAAGCTGTGGATGCCCCACCACTGGAAATGTGCAAGGCCATGTTGGAGAGGGCTTTGAGCAACCTGGTCTAGTGGAAGATTCCCTGCCCATGGCAGAGGGGCTGGAACTAAATGATCTTTAAATCCCCTTCCAACTCAAACCATTCTATGATTCTATTCTAACCAGACAGCCTGCTCTAAAAGCAAATAAAAGCTAATTAGACATAACCACTCAGATTCTAGAGAATTAAGTAGTGCAAAGAGGTTTTCCATGCCCAGATGAACTGGAAGGGAGTTTTTGTTTGCTTGGAAAACCTGGATTTCAAATAAATGGTCTCTCCAAAAGATCTTTTTAATCCACACATTGTGAAAAGAAATCCTAATAAAGACCTTTTTTTTGTTTTGACAGCAAGTTGAGTTGGTCTTTAGGAGTTCTAAAAACAAAGACGTTTTCTTTCATCTGTAAAAGGAAAAAATCTTTTCTTTGATACCACATTCTTTGATATAAAGCTTTGGTGAGGGAAAATCCATATGACTGAGTACTTGCACAAAGGCAGCAGCAGTTAATAACACCTCTGATACGGCAAGAAGCAGTGGCAAGTAGGGAAGCAAAAAAAAAAAGCAGTGCGTTTTGGCTCTGTATGACTTCTTCTCTATAGAAGACAGAATCGGCTGTAATGAAGTCCTTTAAAACCAGAGAAACCACAACAAAACAGACAACAAAGAGTGGTCATTTACATGATGCCAGAGAGAGTCGAGATAAGTGGCCACAATGACCAACAAGAACCAGCACTGGGGAAAAGGGACCCCACTGTGATACTGTCAGACTATGGAGTGGGGGAGTGAGTGAGGGGGAAGTTTCCCTGTTTCATTGATATGAAAACTGGGCTGGGGACAGAAAAATGCGAGGGTCACATTGTGATTTCTTTCTAGCTGTGGAAAGTACCTTAGAAATAATGCAACAGGTACCAAGGCAGACTTGTGCATACCTGCAGCCTACAAATCAGCATTTCTTTTCATGGCCTGCTCAAGAACTGCCTTACATAGGAAACAGTTACGTGACCCTTAAAGCTGCAGAAAGCAGAGGAGGAAAGATAAGAGGATGTAGGAGCATTACGCAGGCACAACCAAAATAAGCCTGACAAAATAAGTGTTGTAACAGCCTGAAGAGCTTGCCACCCCACTCTCATCAAGTAGTGAAGTGCAGGGCAGAACATTAAGCAATCTGGAATTAGAAGGCTTTTTTCTTTCATTTTAAGTTGAGGAAAGAGACTTAATGGAAAATTGCAGTCAGGGCAGTTTCAGGAGCGCTATTTTTTGGGGGCGTGTGTTGCTGTTGCTGTTCTTTTTCAATTAAAAGAACACTAAAAAAGCTGATGACTCGAGTTCCCTCCCAGTCAGTAGTCTACTCTCAAGCTGATCTTCCCAGCTGTTACTGTATTAACACCTATATAGATACTGTATTTTATTTTCTGGACAACACACTTCAAACTTTACATTTTTTGCAATTTGTTTCTGCCAAAAATCTTGGTTTAGTGATATTATCTCGTTCCCTCTATCCCTTGTTTCTAATTGAAATATCTTTATTTCTGCCTTAAGCCAGTAGTCTAACAGTAAAAACGTATTTCTACTTCTTGGCCATCGAAAGAATGAGAGACAGGAATCCATTCCCATGAGGGAAGGGGGGAAAAGGAAAATTTAATAGAACTGAAAAAGGAGCCTGGAGGTCAATGAAAGTCTCCATGGGAATTTATGAATACAGTCAGTTGTCCACTCTTACTTTTGCTTTATTAATAGCACATTTAGCTTAGAACATCTCCGTAAAAATGTTTTAAAAACCCAATTAATCTAGGGACCTAAAAAATTCCTCTCACATTTTAAAAATCAGATGCTATCAGCATAAGAGCTTCATTAAAAATAAAAGGAAAAAAGTTAAAATAGAGATGAGGTCCACATTTAAACAGACTATAAAACCTGCTTTGAAATCAATATAATTTTAGCACAGCTCAGCTGGATTCCAAAACCCAGAGAGAAGAAAAAGCAAAAAGTCACAGTAGGTAAAGTGCTTTAACTTTGGCTTCCTAAGAACAGGACAGCACCATCAATGGATATATAGTTGACAGCACAGCAAAACTCTGTAGCTAAAAACAGTATGTCATAAGAAACTGCTTCAACTTTCTTATTTTAAGGGAAGCATTTGAACTCGAGCACAAAGTTGTTTCACTGAAGACAGAATGACAGATACACACTTAAATATTTCACCAAACTACAGCCTAAGATCACACCTTATCTCAAGGTACTAGCTAATTCACTGCCTTTCAGTATTAACCATCTTCTATCAGAAACACAAAGAGCTCTAAAACAACCATTACCACTCAACAACAGTACGTTTTTCAGCAGAGAGGGCCAACCACATCCTGGGAGGAGGAGCAGGAGCATTGTCAACAGGTGAGGGAACCATTTCTTCCTCCCTACCCAGCAGGTACAAGCCACGCAGCAGGAGCAGCACATCACAGCGCTGCCTGAGCGTGGAGCAGAACCACCAAGGTGGATGGGCTGGATCACACGACATACCAGCAGGTGCTGAATCAACTGGGATTGTTCCACTTCAAAAGAGAAGGTAAAGGGAAAAGATTCTGCTGTCTACAGACACCTAGTGGAGGACAAGGAGAAAACAGACCCAGGTTCCTCAGAGGTGTGCAAGGGCAGGACAAAAGGCAACAGGTAAGTTGGGATGCAGAAAATTTGGACCAGGTGTGAAGTCTGTTTATTTTGTACCATGGAAATGAACAAATACAGAAAGAGAGATGCAGACAGGTCATGGTCAAAAACTTCACTGATAAAGCTCCTGCACAACCCACTCTAATTTATTCTGTTTTGATTAGGGATTGGATTAGAGAACCTTCAGAGTTCATTCACAAGATTCTTACACGAAACGTACAGCATTCTTAAGATCTGTGATGGTACTAGTTATTATAACCAGTACTAATGAAAAAGTAATTTCGGCACTTTCCACAGTTATCTTAAACAACAGTGACTGAAAAGCATCCTTACATACAAATCCTGTAAAACTCAGTCTTCTCCATACTGCCAACAGCTGATGTACTCCTTTTTGCAATTTCAGTACTAGGCTTCATTAATCAAGAACCTGTCAGTCACACTTGACCGACAGCTTTTACCCTGAATTTATAACCTCTGCAGAAGATACAGATCAATATTGAAAACAGTAAGTGCAGAATACCAAACTGACGACTTCCATAACATATGAAATACGACAAAGAAATAAAGGAGAGCTTATTTCATCCTTTCAATGTATAAAAGGGGCTTATGAGATAAATGGGGAGAGACACTGTACCAGTGCCTGCAGTGAAAGGACAAGAGGTAATGGTTTTAAACAAAAAGAGGGTAAATTCTATTGGATACAAGAAATAAATTGTTTACTATTAAGGTGGTGAAGCACCGTAACAGGTTGCCCAGAAAAGCTGTGGATAAGCCATCCCTGGAAGTTTTCAAGGACAGATTGGATGTAGGGTTGAATAACCTGGTCTAAGGGAAGGTGTCCTTGTCTACGGCACGGGTTTGGAACTCAACCATCTCTAAAGGTCCCTTCCAACCCAAACCATTCTGAAACTGTTAAGTGTCATACAGAGGGAGTTCTGGTCCCCTTTGCTTTCTCACCCTCATCTCAAAAGGAGGAATATGGTAGAAATAGAGAAAGATCATTAATAAACACTCCATAACAGACAGTTCAAGGTCCCTCAAGTACTACGGAATAAATCTGCAAGCAATTTTCAGGTAAGGCAAACAGTCTTACACGAAGTGGAAAGCTTTTTCACCATTTTCAGCATAATGAAGACAGAATGTCACTGCATAAATGCCATGTTTATTAGTAGTTTCCTTACAAGTTTGAAATATTTTAAAAGGCCATTCTTTACAAAGCTGCTGGAAGTCCAGCAGAGCATAAGATAACGCTCAATCTATTTCCCCAGTTAAGTTTGCGCTACAAGGTAGACACATGCAGGGCAAAGGCCTTTTCATTGCTTCTCTGCAGCCTCACAGACCTGGCAGACAGAAAGGAAGATCATAAATATTGTATTAAATTATTTAGAGACTTGAAACCCATTTTTCAAGAAGATACGAGAATTCTGAGACACTTCCTCATAATTTCAGTGGATTTTTTATGCTGCTTTTAAATCCTTTTCAAGTTAACCATTATCTAAAAGAAATTACACCAGCTGAAGTCAAACATGGTGCAGACAAACTTCAAATGACACTTTGCAACATCCCAGTTTAGGAAGCAGTATGACCGTGTGCATCTCATCAAGTAAGGCAGTGCAGTAGCCAGGATCACCAGGTCAAAGTTGTTTGAAGCTGAGGCCCCTAGAGGTCCATGACATGTCACTTTGAGGTTTTATACCTAACTAGATTTAGCCCCATTCCCTAAGCAGAACATGGCCACACGTGGACCCTTAGAAGCTGCCCTGAGACTCCATCATTGATTTAAACCTTCACATCTCCAAAAGAGTCCGAGCACATGGAATGAATCCCTAGAGCAGACCTGTGGTTTAATGTCCCCAAAGGAAGTCACTCCATGGGCACCACTTTTTGATCTGATCAAAAAGTATGTGAGGATGACAATAGGAGATGAGAAGAGACTCACTGCAGAGCTATGCTGCTGCTCAGAGCCAAAATGCTAATGCAGATGCAGTCAATGTTTCTTCTACTGACAGCAGCTGGAACGATTCTGTACAAACCACACCAGGAAAAAGCAATTATAAGCTGCTCATATGAACTATTACATTTTAATTAAAATTAATTTAAAAGAAATATAGGACAAAATTAATTCAGTATTTTGTAACATTAGCACGATGTATTCAATCGTGCAGCAGCTCTCTGGAGGTTTGAGTTTTATTTTTTTTCCCATTGTTTTTTAGTTTCCTCCTCATTACTAGTTTCACAGTTCAGGGTAAAAACCGAGAGCCACCTCATGTCCTCCACCATTACTGTTGATAGCTTCTGACAAGAAACAGAAGAATATTTTTTTCTGCAGAATAATTTTTTTTTCACAAAAGAATTACAAGGTTCTATTCCCTCTATCAGGACTGTACATTTTTTTAAACAAGTCCAGTAAATAGTGATAGAAAACATAGGGGTTGGGGGAGCAACAGAAGAAAAATAAAGGCGAGTTCTGAGAGCTGGCTATGTTCTATGCCCTATTCCTTCATCCTTGATTTTCAGGGACAGCCAACATCCAACAAGGGAAAAATAGTTTATAATTTTAGTATAGATCCCTTGGAAGAGATGTGGCAAGGTTGAATAGACTGCCTTTTACTTTTCAAAATCAGTTTAAAGAAGTGTTTACCATGTTGCTACTGAAAGCTTTTGGAAACCAAAAGTATGCTTTCATTGAAAGCAAAAATCTTTTTCAATGGAACACATTTAGGTACAAATTATTGTTACAAAGCCAAGAGCAATGTGAACACTGAAGAGATGAGCGTATCAGTGTTACTGCAATGTGTCTTGGTAGTCCCAGCTCCAGGGAAGACCACTATTTTAGTACATTTAAATGTAATAGTTTCAGATACAAGCCTTCACATCCAATACAAATTATTCTACTTTCTCTCTCTCAGTGATGACACCAGATTTTCTTCTGTCAGACCTGCACACACTTTCTGACTAAATGCAAGTCTCAAGGCAGGCATCCCATCCTCACTGTTCCCTGCAGTATCCCAGCTGCATTCCAGCTCATCTCCCCCTTCCCAGCTGCACCTCACAGACCACTGGCCATTTCACAGCAGCTCATGAGGCCTCAGTTCCTGTATGTCTCATGCTTCCCTCACCAGGCAGTGTTTAGAAACACCACAGGAAAGTGGATTCTCTATTGGCTGTAGATAATGATGGCCTCAATTGACAACAACTGACTGAAGATGGCATTCTTTTAAGTTTTTCCAAATTGCAAACCATCCTTTGGCGTATCAAGAAAATCCCAGAAAACTTCTTAAGTAGCTGAGCAAGAGAGGACTGAATTGGGAAAAAACAAAGCAGAAACTTGTGCTTTCAACAGATCTTTTTGAAGAAAATTATTTGCTGCTGTTACATGAGAGGGATTATGAGAAAGTGCTTACTTGTGCCACAAAAACAAAACTGATTGTCCCACATTGACTCAAAGTATATCAGGGCATTTACAGCTGCTGCTTCCAGGTGCGTTGCAGACCCTTGAAGACGACATGCTGGCTCTTTCACTTCTAGACCAGATGTGGCAGCATCCAGCAGCAGCTTGGGTCACTCTGTATATTGGGGGCAGCAGCTGGCAGACAAGGTGATGCAGGTGAGAGTGAAACCCATGTGACTGAATGGAGCATTTTGCAAAAACACAACAAAAAAATTCTACATGTTTAAAATAACATATGAAAATGGAAGTGGTCCAATATCACTTACGATTAAAGAAAAGCACACAAGTTTCCCATGAAAAATACTGAGGCTAGGCTATTAGTCACCACCCACAATGGACAATGGGAGACAGAGGAAAGATGTGGGATCCAGCAACATTTCTATCAGCAAGAAACACCTAAAATTCATAGAAACAACAACAGCCTCTACAAAAGGATCTGGGGAGGCAGCAGCCTGTGGGAGAGGAATGATCCAGAGGCATAATCCCACACACATACCAGCAAAGGATATCAGCACATGCTGCCCTTACTGGAAAAGGACACAGAAGAGTAGATCTGGCTCTGGTGCCTGGAAGCTTTGCAGCTGAGTCAGGCGACTGCTCTTTCCTCTGTACTTTCTACAGATGGCCTGCAGTGACAGTACCATCCTATGCCGCTGCCAAGCCAAGTGTTTCCCTTCAAACCACCCAACAACCCTCTGCCATATGCCTCACTCACGTGTGCTCAAACCTTCCACCAGTATCCACCACAGATACCACGGTATTTTATGGATGAAGTGCAAGCCTCCAAAGATGTGATACATGATGCTATTTATTACAAGAAGAGAGTCTGAGTATTTTTTTAACTCTGATTCTTCCAGATAATTCACTCTGTAAACTAACCTGTGAGAATACAGCTAGAAGAAATTGAAGTAATGTCATTCCCCTGTGCTACAGTAAAAGAATTCAGATTTTAAACAAGTGACCTTCCTCAGTGAAGGACAGCCACTCGATTCTGTGATTGAAAGAGCAGTATTTCACTCCACCATTCAAGTCTGATAGATGGTATTGCAATGACATTGATTTAAAATGAGAGGCTTTTCTATTCTCAGTGGACAAAGAAAATCATCACAAATGTCACCTATGTGACACGCTTCTTTCCAGGCCTCAGGTAGAGAGAAGCTCTCAAAAGCGGCCAATAAGACATAACAATAGCAAAAACATATAGTTCTGTCTAGAAAAGAGTCATCAACACTTGAGTAACATTTCAGACTGCCAGCATACCCTTGCATTTGTACAAGGTGACACTGAACCACCTTAACTCTTCAGCCAAGGAAGATCTTCTAACACACACTGCTGCAGGAGAACAATCCCCTGACTCAGCATTCGTTACCCAATTTCAACATGCAAACCAGGTCTCTTAACACCCTTCCTAACACTACACTCTGCTTATACTAAACTCCTCCAAAAGTCCATGTATTTGCTTTATAATCTCGAAGTTCATCAAAGACACTAACGCCCTGTGACATTACACTTCAAGGACCAACTGCAAAGATTGTATAGATTACTAATTTTCTACAAATGCACTGTACAACTTTAAACAAGAAAAGTCCTTACACTAAAACCAAAATAAGTTATTCCAGTCTCAATCACTGTGAAACACATCTAACATGTGCATCTCCAACATCTTCCTTTATTTTACAAGGATGGAAAGAAATACTTTAGAAAGTAATAAACACATTAATCTGTCACTGAAACAGTGAATTTTGACTGTTTATATG
The DNA here is from genome assembly GCA_013398015.1 of Oreocharis arfaki. Lineage (NCBI taxonomy): Eukaryota > Metazoa > Chordata > Aves > Passeriformes > Paramythiidae > Oreocharis > Oreocharis arfaki. The sequence continues at coordinate 183,828 of VZRR01008600.1, forward strand.
CTGGAAGGTAAGTCTCAAAGACATGCAAACGCTAAAGAGCAGAAAACCAAAATGAATGACAGCATGACAATACATTTTCAGTTAATAAGAGGAGCAAAAATGTTTATTTCTTTTTCGCTCGTTCTTGCTTTCTCGAAGAGCACCACTGTGATACCAGTAGTTTGGCATCAAAGAAAAAAGTAAACTGCATAAATGCAGGACTTTACAGAATGAACTATACAAATAATTCAGTTACTCTTGAAGTGCACTTCATATTTTATATATATAAAAGGGAAAAAATCCATATACCGTATTTTAAAAGCATTTTCCTTGTAGACCTATTATGTTTCAAGAATTGAAGAAAAGTAAATTTTACCTTTAAATGCATACAAATATTAACACTTATTAACATTTGAAAGAATTAACATTTCAGCCACCCCTCCTAGGTATACCAAAGAAGAGCATCTGATGGTCTTGCTTGCCCCAGAAGTAACAAGTTTTTCTGGACATGGACAGCCCAAAAAAGATTTGAACAGAAAGATTCATTGAATAACTTAACCTTGTGAAGGGTAAAGAAAAACAGTGCCACTAAAACTATACTTTTAACAGGTGAGAAAGCACTTCCCTTCTCCCTGCTCTTTTTCAGAGCCTGGTTGTTCATAGTTAGTGATTACTGAGACTGTCAGAGTTATTGGGGAAACTTCAGATGTGGCTTCTACATGCCCAGCTTTTCATTCCATTATGACAACACTGTCATAGCATCTGCTAAGTGCCCAGCCTGATCCTTTGGGAAGTACACTAACTCAGGATATTGTTGCAACGCACCACCACACCACTCACGCACAAATGGTACACTCCACTATATGGAAACTGTTTTACTGAAAATGTTACCTGATGGCATAATGCCATCACAGAAAGCATCAAACAACCGGCCTAAACACAGAGGTGATCACTATTTCCTGCTATCATGGGGGCAAAGTTTAGGACATTGCTCCAATGACTAATGCACAAGACTCTGTACCCTTCAGGATTTGACATCTCCAGTAAACAAGCTATAAAAGAGAAGAAAATTCATTTAAGGTAGGCTGACATGACAGATGCAGACCAAAAGTATGCGTGGGCAAAATTTGGAGTTCTGATTTCCCTAAGGTACAGCCAAACCTGCAGTTGCGAGTAGCAAGTCTCAGTTCAATTTTTCCTAAGCATGCCTTGCAGATACCAATTCATTAGTCATTGTAACTGAATCAGTAGAAGAAACAAGCAGTACCTATCCTGACAAAGTATCAGATGAATTAAAGAAATCAAAAGCCAATGGCAGATCTCAAGAAGTAATAAAAACACGTTAAAGAAATGAAGAAATATGAACCAACTAAAAGTGATAGGGCAAAGAGCATTCCCTAGAGCTCATCATTCAGGAGGTCTGTACTTCAAACATCCATCAGGGATTAATTTGTGACTCCTGTTTTGACTAGAAAGCTTTTTATACAAATTACATTTCACCTCGGAACCTGTCAAGATGTAATGCAAATGACTGTCTGCATCTGTCTTTGGGGATGCACTGACCTAGTTAACTATCTAATGCAATTTTTGGCAATTACTCAAGTTTTTTATTTGTGTTGTTTAGTACTAATTTTTAAATAGACTCTAAGAGTGTTACTGTGTCTGTGCATGGCAGCTCAGCTGACACACAGAGAGCACAGTAACAGGCTCCACTGATGGTGCTGGGTTTCTAAAACACTTGAGAAAAGCATTATAGCGCCCCAAGCTTGAGAAAGAGCACATCAAGCACCGGCTTCACATGCAACAGTAAAGCCAACTGAGGCAGATGTCTGAGACAGCCTCTGTCCCACACCATCAGGTTGTTTCAGACTTGTGTGAGACCCACAGACCACAGAGAAATCCTCCCCACAGGCATCTAGTATCCAACCACAACACTGAGACAATCTGTTATAGCTTCACCCGCACAGAAATTACCCAAACTAGCCTCCAAACAATAATGTACAGGAGAATGTCACCCCAAATGAATTGGGACTCTATTCAAGAACCATGGAATAACAGCCTGAACACTGCTCAGTTTAGCAGCATCCACCTGGGTACATTTGACAGAAGTGTCAGTATGAAGCCAGCTTTGTCAACATCCACACTTAGAGCTTCAGAAGAGCTTCTACCCATGGCTGGCACACACCCACTGCCCTCCGCTCAAAGTGCACACAGTATGCTCATGTACTTCAGCTGCCAAGTCTGAGGATGGTCTAGTACTGCCAGGGGTATTTGTGGGAATCCCATCATAAGCTTCAGGCTACCCTTAGAAACTTCCTTTGGCACCAGGCCCTTGTCTGTTCTCTCTCTGTAAAGTGGGATTAGTAGAACTTCATTGCATCAAGGATTTTGAAAATAGAGGCATTCAGAAATCAAGAGATGCATAAGAGAGGCATTTCTGAATCATATTGCAACACAACAAATACTTTTTCTGAAGCAGACTGAAGAACTTTGTTAACAGGAGACAAATCCTACAAAAAATCTGTTCAAAAAACCAAAATTAATTGCTGCAAACTTTTGGAAAACTTAGTTATTACACTAAAAAAATCCAACCAGAATAAACGCATAAGAACACCTGAAAAGATGAAAAAACCCTCAGATTAAAAAAAAAAGTTATATAATTAAACATGTTCCATACTGGAGTTAATCTACAGCTAGTACTTAAATACTTATAATGTACTAAAAGCGTACATGTGACCAGAGAGTTTCATGGATAATAAATCCAAAATCACCAGAAACTAGGAGATATATATATAGATAGATATATAGATATATACATATATATCTTCTATGATATTTACTTAGGTAAAATATCATATATGCTCAAGTTGTACTCTTTATCCTAGACACTCGCTGTTGACTCCTGCTGAATCAAGACACAGCTAATGGGACTACAGAAGAAAACACAAGCAGAATTACAATTTAATGATTTTATTTCCATAAAAATGTGAATGCTTCACTTCTGCATCTCCTTCTAACATTACTGCTGAATGCTCTTTTGATGCTACCAACACATGCATTTTGTTAATTAAAAAAAGCCAAATGTGCAACTATCTGTCTGCAGTCACTTGTGTCTCTACATTATCTGTAGCAAATGATGAAAAGAACAGTCATCTAGCCGCACATGTATTGCCACTAGAAGATGCCATGTAACAGTGAATAGTAAATGGTGCAGGCACATTTCATAGGTGACATCTACAGTATGTGAACTGTATCATGTCTCAGAAATGTGCTGAAGCCAGAGGACTTGATACCTTGAGTCTGTTCTCAATTCTACCAGAAACTAAATCACACCGCCTCAACTATTTATCCTGTAAAACAGCAAGCTGATCCTGATCTTTCACCAATAAAGCCAGGTAAAAACTACCTACAGGCTATCCAGTACCCAGTGGAAGAGTTATAAGAGGAACTGAAGCCTTTATTTCTGGACTATTTTATACACCCCCTGTCCAAAACACTTCCAGTGGAAGAAAATAGGAGAAAGTGGTTTGCTTGGGATATTAAGGAGTTTGGTTCCATGCTGTGCCTCCCAACAGTTCACCATCACAGTGCAATTTTTAGAGTTCAACTAGAAATGCTTTTTTTAAAAAGAGAAGGAAAAGCAAAATGTTCTTGCTTTAAGGCTCACCACTAGCTCTCAATTACAGGCTACTTTACCAAACACAAAAACTTTGCTGATGTATTATCACAGTAGTGGTTCAGTTACTGTAGAAATAGATCTTCTTACACATTGTTACTAAGAAATAAAACATAGGAATATAGCCTTACAGGCTACACCAAACATTCTCTGCCCTGACTATACAGAAAAATGAATCACTGAAAAAAACCCACACAGACACTCCCGTAAGAAAAACAAAGAGTCTGTACTTCATATAATTAAATCTTCTAAGTAAACCACTTGCAATTTTTTTCTCTCAGATGAACAAATAAATTTAAAACCTTCCTGAACAAATTTAAATGTCAAGTCTAAGTTTATTGTACAGGTAAAGTTTAGCTATAATGCATTACTACAGTTCAGGCCCTAAAGGCAACTTCTATTATAAAAAGAGTTCATATGTCATTCAAGGGTTATATTCTCAATGGAACTCAAGTTGTAGATAACGTTTTTCTCTTTACAGCTACTTCAACTATTATAAGCTGCTACAAAAAAACTTGAAAAAAACTGCTGTGCTTATCACCATGGCAACAAAATATTACACTTTTTTGTATGATATCATACAGGATTTACACAAAATTGATGAGTAGTTATCTATTGTTACGTCTTACAATCAGAACTCAAAAATTTTGTCTAATATAACACTAATGTCTCAATATCATTATTACAAAATTGGTTCTAATACTGATTTCCGCATTAAATGGTGTTCATATTTGCAAAAACATTAAGAATGTAGAGGGAAAGTTTTATCACCAAATAAAATTAACACATTTAAGAAGAACCAGAGGAGGAAAAGAAGACTTTTGAAATTATCCAAGCCATGATAAAAGAAATCAGCTTTGAAACTGCTGAGCTAAAATTGAACACTTCTCTTCAGATTCATTAGGTTCCAAAATACATGTAGGGAAAAGGTATATACAAGTTTTGCAGGTTAATTTTTCTGTACTGAAGTTAGAGAAGAAAAGAATGCAAATTTATCATCAGGGCAGAAGAGTGCAAGCTTATTAAATCTACATTTAAAAAAACCCTCTCAGTTGAATTTGAAAACCAGTTTCAGCTGGTAAGAAAAAACAAATACAAAATCAAAGCATATGAGAAGACCTTATTTTCAAATATTTTTGTGATGCGGCACAACACACCCATTATAAATTGCAGTCTAGTAAAATGCATCTACATCCATCAAAGACCCATGAAGGTTTTTCAGAATTCATGTTTTCAACGGATCTGCCTGCAACTGAACAGGGAATACCTTGGCCTCCATCAGCCAAATTTGGGAGGAGCTGCCAAAGACAGAGCTATACAGACCAGATGATATTTTGTATTTTGAGCCAGGCTCTCACAGCACAGCAGACCTGGCTGCAGACAGCAGGGAATGTTTCATGGATCAGAACAGAACGTTAAACTGCGTGGTAACATCTCAAATTTATAAAATACAAACAATTTGCCTCAAAATAACTAAATAACAAAGTAATAAATTCTATCTCCTCTGTAATGCTGCTGGGTTACACTACCAAGGCATTCAAATACAGAATAAATGAAGCTACATTTAAAAATGTGTCTTTCTGTTTATTTCCAGGATTTACATCTAATACCGCATGTCAACATATTATCATGATGCAGCCTTGGAGTACACACATTATTTCTAGGCTTACAAAATTTTCATCAACCATCATCCAGTGCATTTATTCACAGATTTATATAATATAAAACTGGCTGGTTTTCCCTGATAAAGTATTCAACACCAACAGCTTCTTTGGCTCCTGGCAGCTCAGATACTCAAAGCCCTTTCCTTAAGTCTTGATTTTTTCCTGCTGAAAGGGAACTGGAGCACTCAAACCCATCATCCCAGTACCACAGGCAGCAATCACGTGGCACCAACCCAATGTCTTTTCAAGTTATTTCATCTACTCTGTTTGAGTAGTTAACACCAATTATTTGAATTATCAAGGACAGCCACGTAAGCACCCACTGTGATGAAGGAAATCAGTGCGTACCTCGTAAATAATACCAGAATCTCTGCAAATTTAAGTTGATATTTTCACACAAAATATTCTCAGGCTATAACTTTAAAAAAATCTCGACTGTTGTTGCCAAAGAACATTTTATGAAATCTGACATTAATACCAACTGAAAGATCCAGTTTCAACCTTGGACTATTACCACATGTTCCCATCCTACTAAATGAATTTGAGTTCCTGTACAGTTCTGTCAGGGTATGGATCAAAAACTCAAAATGTATGAGTGACCAAAAAGATACCATTTTTTTTTATGTATGCATGCTATGCTTAAATAACAAGAAATTTTGGCTGCAAAATATCATCTTTGATATACGAATTAGGCTGCCCACACTCCCTTCTTAAAAAGACAAAATCCCACAGATACTGAATCTTGAGTCCTCTGTAGTCTAGCCTTTGAATTTGGAGATCAAAAAAAGCAAACAGTTTGAATGATAGAATTATGATAGATAGGGCAGGATGATTAATTTGAGGCAACTCACTCATGAATAGGTGGTATTTGGGTATTCTGTAATGGATCATTCTTCTAAGAATGTGCTTCAATGGATGTGAAGCTCTGAACAATCTAATCTAGAATGAAATGGTGTCTCCATTGCTATCCTGAACTCTAATTAGAGTAGGATAAACACTTCTCATTATGTTCTACCCTATTTATTTGCAACCTGTTAACCCCTACCCACCCCACCAATCTCGTGTTCTTTGGTAAATACTGCTCTAATTTTATCTCCTGATAAAAGACTCTCATGCCTCTTGTCTCTTGAGTACTACTAAGAATTATCATCACTTCACAAGCATTAAAAATTTAAAGTCTCGACAAATTATGAAAGATGCAAAAGAAATAAGTATCACCACTTAAATCTATTTAAAATCTACTTGATAAAAGATTTGCATATATGCAGATTTTATATATATATCATTGCTATGCACAGAGGAAAAAAGGAGAAATTAAAGGAGGGGAAAAATATGTATCAAAAAAAGCTTACAGTTCAAAAATCTTAAAAATTAAGTATGGGGCAATATAGATGTATTTTTTCTTTAATAAAAATCTTGGATTTTTTTGGTTACGAAATGTACTATTCTGCAACTGCCACCTTTATTTTAGACTAGCAACAGTCAGAACCACCTACATTTTACATTTGCCTTTATTGCCATAGAAACGTATGTTTGCTTTAACTAAAAAGGAAGTCCTCTGGCTCAATCGTCTACTTTCTATATCACACACTACAGAAGACATAATTTATTCATTTACACATCCATACTTGCATACTTTTAACATGAGCTGCATCCACCTCAGCTACTAGGAAAAATCATATGCGGTTTGTGTTTGATGAGATGGTTATAGAACATTTATATTAAAATAAAAATAAACAACTTCCATCTACTCTACATAAACTCAAATATTTTAATCTACTCTACATAAACTTTTAAATTGTTTATGTTCTTAAATCAATCCAATTCCAAGTATACTTTTGCTGACTTTTACTTTAATGGTAATACAATGTTTAGTGCAGTCATGCACCATTTTATTAAACAATTATAATTAAACCTTTCCATGTTCAGTAAGAGATGGGAAACAGGTCAAAACACACAGAAGAAAATGATATTGTTTTTCTCTTTAAAGCCACTGACACCAAGGAGAATGCACACAAAAAATTAAAGACATTCAGGGCTAATAAAAACCCAAACATATCCATGCAGTTTTAGCATCAAAAGAAAGATCTAAACTATTGCTGCAAAGTACTAGAGTACTGTTCCACGAGGGAAAGAAGTTCCTGGAAGTCCTCACAGCCCCCAGCTCCATGGGCTTGGGCACACAGAAACCCCACAACCAGCCCCTGCCCACCTCTGCAAACCCACCGACAGAAGAACAAGGCTAATATGTGTTACAGCAGAGTGATTGTTTTATAATCTACTACAATAAAAGTAATGGGAAAACTCGACATTTCACGAGGAAAGGCAGAATAAAGGTGCAGCATGTTCAACTGAACATATTTAAACTGTTACATGCAAGACAATAACTTGAGCTCTCAGCAATTTCTTAGCAATTCTACCAGTTCCTTGCAACAGAAGTGGGGAAAAATAACAGCATGTAAGGTTTACCAATTCTAAATCTTGGCCTCAAGTCCACTCTCCAACAGAGGAATTGAAAACTCACTAGGAATGGGAGGGAAAAGGAAAAAATTTTTCAAGTTGCCCCAATATTAAGTCACAGAACAGTTCTAAATATAATTCACAATATTGGAGAAAAAAACCTTATTTTTTTATTCATAAATTACCACGGCTGCACTGCAGAAACTAATTTTGACTAGATAATAACATTTTCCTTTTGACTTTTGGTAAATATTTGAATAGGCATTAAATTAGACTGGCTCAGAAAACATTATTTCTTCTTAAACAGAAATATTCAAGTATGTGCAGAATCACAACAAAAACGTTCAAAACCACCAGTATCCATAAACGCAATATTTATCTCTGATTATTCTAACTCTTGAAAGGAAAGAAAACCATACACAAACTGACCACTACAGGAACAGTGCAGTGATCCTCTCCTCAAAGGAAAAAGACATTTAACAGAATAGTGGTTTCCTGAGGGGGAAAAGAAAAGTGCTAAAAAACGACCAATGGTTTTTGGTGAAGGAATTGTTGATGGTAGGGGTGGGTTTTTTGTTGTAGGGAAGTTGGTTTAGGTTTTTTTCAGGAAAAGGAAAAGCTGAAAACAGAGGTGGAAATAGACCGGTCTTACTGATTATTTTTTAATTTACTATAATTGTTTTCTCAATTGTTAACTGACCTAATCAGAGCTCTATTTGTGCAGGTATTTCTACAACATGATTGAAATACTGTTAAATATTTGTAAAAGCCAAAATTTCTGAAGAGTTCATAGTAAAAATGGCAAGAAGAAAGTCCAAATTAACTAGAAAAATTATTCATGGCGAATTATTCATGCAGCAGCAGTTATCTTGTGCACACACACACATGCTTCAACTATATAAACCCCCTCTAATCTAGATGGACACTTTCCAGGAGACTTGTAGTATTTTAGAATGCAAAATAGTGTAAAAAATTCCTAGCAAATACTTCACTTACAGAAACACCCCCAAAAAAGAGTAAGCCCCCAGACACATTCATTCAAGTGATAAAAGGAAGAGGTTGTGCTCAACCTTCCTGTTCTGGAGTGAAATAACACAAAGTGAAAGCTCTTTCCTAGGGATTTGGCTCAATAGCAAGGCCAGCACACTACTACACAGTTGCTGAGCATCACAATGGCTTAAGGGATACTACTAAAAAAAAAAACCCCAGACAAGCAACACAAGACCAAAAAGGAAAGCAGAATTCTAACTTTTTCTTGTCCAAAACATTACGAATAAAACACAATTCTGAACCAGTTCACCATTTGTAAAAAGTACAGTCAAACAGAATCAATGCAAATAAAGAATCTGTTTCTTATCTCCTAGATGAAAGCACTAGGCCTAAATACATATTCTAGTCAAATAGCCAACATGGAAGTATCATACCATTTTTCTTTTTTTTTTTCCAAAGGAAGAAATCCCAACAACTTGCTTTCTTAACAGAGGGAAAGCTCAAGAATATTTGTGTAAAGAAGCATGGGTAGCTGGGAAATCACAGCAGCAACACACTCAGCAACAAACTACATTAAAGCTTTTGTTTGGTTTTTTTCCAAATCCATCTTCAGTCAAACAAAACACAATCCACATATGGCAGAAGGCCAATTATGGTAGATGTCACATTGCTTGACAAGACTTACTGCAATGTTCAGGGCGTGAATACTTTAGATTAACTATCAGGCAGTGTGCAAGGACATCTGCTTATTCCGAACCAAACCCTTCAGGTTCACTGGAAGAACAAAGTGTCTGGAAAGCAGGAGAGAGAAAAAACACCCAATGCTGTTATTTTGAAAGACAAGAGAAAATATGAGGATGGACAAAAATCAGGCAGACAATACCTTGGTGAAGGTCTCCAGAAAGAACAAAGCTTTATTATATTGCAGGAGCAGAACACGGCCTTATGTAAAAGGAGTAAGTGCAAACGCTGTTTATAACCCTTCTCCCTCTCTAACAGTTTCCTCCTATTAACAAAATACCTCAATTTCAAAAGGCTGTATAAACACTGTGCTCACCTGTCTACTAAATCAAAGCAAAACTACTGCTGTTGCAGAATCACTAACATCTGCTGCGTGGACAAAGCCCTGCCCTTGTTCAAAGCCTGTCACACAAAAGGCTGCAGAGAAAGAGTCAGCTCTGCACTGATGTGGGTCATACAACACTGCAAAACAACATTATCTAAAAAAAAAACCAAACAAACCACCTTTTTTTTTATTTTAATGATTATACCTAAAAGGCTAAAGTGGGACCAATAGATAAAGACTGCCCAGCTACCCATCTGCAGTATGTACATATAAATACTGTTATTAAAAACCTTAAATCCATTTTAGAGTTTCTACTCATCTTCACAAGGTCTGAGAGCAAAGAAGCTGCAAGATTATCTCCAACTTTTGCCACAGAACTCGCTCTAAGAGCTAACTCAAAGAACTATATTACTAAGCTTAATAAAGTGTTAAAAATATTCCTCAGCAATCTATAAAAAAATTTCCCCCTATACCCATTAACATTTTCACACATTGCTGTATATTTTGTCTGAATCCCTGCTGCATGTAAACAGAAGGCTCAAGTGGGAGCATTCGACTTAGAACTGTGTATTCAGTGCAGATGTTGGATTCAGCAGAGAAATGATGAAGAACTAGGCCTTTTTTTTTCCTCCCTTTCTTAATTAACTGAGCTCTTGAATACCATTAGCAGATCTAGAGGCACCATAATTTTATTACTCCTTAAGAAAGATATACATAAATAGAAAAAGTAGATCTACAATTTCAGACGAGAAACAAGTACATCAGTGTAACCATGTCAAAAAAACCCCAAGTCCCAAAGCACAAATGTGCTGTGAAGGCAGTGTGTGCCCACCTCTCTCACAAGAGTATGCAGGAAATTCAAAACCAAATTTCTAACACAACCAAGCTATCACACTGCTGGTACTCCAGTTCATACCCAACCTGCCCTCCAGCACACTTAGACTCTTTCTAATTTTTTCTGTTTCTTTTACTATTACTCATGTTATACACATCTATTTTTCTTTTGGTTGACCAAGAATATTCTCCCCAAGCCCTTCAAGTTCACTTTTGCAGGAATCTTTTGTCCAGTTTTCCCAAAATCTCATCGCACACCACACTATTCTTGGGGTTTTCCCCTGACTGAGAAGGAACTACTGTAAACATAAAAAATGTTTGAAGCTTATGCTATTATATAGAAGAATTTTAGTAACAGGCCAAGTCATAAAACCAAGCACTACGAGAAAATCCAAGAAACGCGAGTAGCTTATCACTTTTCAGCACTGAACTGAGCTCTGAGAAGACATGGAAATTGGAGCCAGAAGCCATTAGCTTCCAGCAACTCACCGAGGTGAAGCCAGTTGGAATAACTTGTTTAAGTCCAAAAACAAGTAGGTTTTGTGTTAAAAGAAATGGATACTTTTCTATAAATTTGAATTTCTGTAGCTATCCCTAACAGACAATAAACTTGAAACAGAGATATTTATAACACTGGAGAGCCAACCAAAAATGTCTAATTTTTGGCTGCTCATACTCGGAAAGAAAAATAAACTATTCCATTTTAAATTGGGCAGGGGGCAGGGGGAGGAAGCATAGGGGTTTGTTTTTCTAGCACAAGTTACAAATTCCTATTCCCTTGGACATGACTGAAAACACACTGTCCTTATTCACAGCCGCCTCTTCAGACAATTTTTGATTTAGAAGAACCACCTTCTCTCACAGAAGGATGTTAATTAGTAGTCTTATTCTTCCAACATTTTTTCACTCTGAAACCTATTTTTTTAACAAAACAGATACCTGTTCCTAAACAAAGCACGGGGAGCAGCTGAATGTTCGGTGATGCATTCCAATACTGTTTCCAGACATGCAGTCCCACAACCAACCTCAGAAGAGCAGCAGTTCTGAATTACACAAACATCAGAAAATTCGGGTTCAATCAGTGAATGTCATTTGGCTTAAAGCAAATTCATTATGCTCAAATCTATTGTTGAACTGATAAGAGATTAAGTATTTTTATTTTCCAGACTTGTAGTTTGAATTTTCTGTAGGCTTCAGAAGCTGTGAACTAATAAAATGCTTATTAACACTGTCAATAAAAAGCTAAGTGTACTTCCAGAAATTTCATGGTGGATATAAAGGGGGACAAAGAAACAAACCTAAACCATCCTGCCTTCCAGTGCTTCCCTATACCTAGAGGAAGTTTTACCAAGTTTTACTTTTCCTGCCTTTTAAGACTACCATACATGAAAACTGTCTGGAATTCAGGCAAAGCAGAGCTTGTTCCAAAACACACAACTGATCTGTGATCTTCAGACTGGCCATAACCACCATTTCCAGATAAAAATTCACTTTATGTCAGCACACTGAAACCCGAGGTGAAAGATTAAGGGATTGGTTTTGGTTACATGCCACTGAAGCAAGACCGACTTGAAACACCCTGCCAGGTAAACAAGCTAACAGCAGGATCCTTAAAGTATAAGCAGAGCTCTAATACACCAGAAACAACCTATTATTTTTAAAATATAGCAGCCGTATTTCTGGACAAGGCAAAAAACAATAACTTTTTTATAAATTATATGTCTCAAAGGTCATATCTGCAAGAATAATTTGGCCTTTTAAAAGACTTTAAGGATGAAAGAGAATCAAAAATCTTATCTCTTTCCATTAATTGTTTCATAGAGTAATTCATGCTTTCAATACCCCTTGCCAAGTTCTGTCAAAAGTTTTTTCTTGTTATCTGATTGTACAACAAATATAGTTAGCATGCTTTTTCAAGATCAAATGTCTCCATGTTTTATTTGCCTGCATTGTACGAACTTTAATTATCCAGGAGTGCCTTTTTTTTTTAATGGGTTCAACTCAAAACAAATTCCAATGGAGACATATACAGAAAGAATTTATGTTCTTAAGGCAACAAAGTAACACTTCTATATAAAAAATATTTAAAGTACAAGAATGAAACTAAGACATTCCTTTTAGGTACCTCTTGCATCAGCCAAGTATCCCAAAACACCGAAAGGCAAAACCCACTTGGAACCGACCTTGGCATTTGGTTTGCCAGAAGCAAGAATTTCAGGCTGACATGACTACCACCTGTATTGTATTTGGGGACTTCTTCAACAAATCTTTGACCTAAATCCTTTGTTTACTTTTGCCCCAAAGTTTTCCATCTAATTTCATGGTTACAGATAACAAAAGCCACTGATTGTCATAAAAGAAGAATTAACTTCAAATAAGGATTTTAGTGCCTGGAAGTGGAATTATTCAGAAATCTACACAGTCCTACCAGAGCATCACAGTATTACCACATTTCATTAAACAAGATTCCAGCTGATATCCAATAATAATAAGCATGGCTATCTCTTTTTCAACATCAAGCATGTTGGGCAATGGCCTTGGGATAAAAAGGACGCCCAGAAGCAAGCAGAGAACTATGATTAAGAATGAAAACACTGCAACTGCCTATGTATCTCCCTAGAAAGATGCATATCAAATGGTTCCAGCCAAAGCCATAGCCAGGAAGACGAACAAGTTAGGATATTACTTAATAAGAAAAGGTACAAGAACTAGAAATACTAGAACCAGGAAAGACTGAGGGTCCAGATCTCCTGCCTGATAATGTCATATTTTAACTCTCAATTAAATGGATAAAATTGCAAGCTGAAACCTAATAGCAGTGAGGTGGTTTTACCTTTCTGTCATAACACATTTTTTTCCAACAGGGAAATACAAAACATTAAAAAGGAGACTGACTCACTGAGGCAATAAGAAATACAGCAAAAAAAAGTTAAGTGAGTCAAGCCTACAAGACTGAAAGAGTGGCATCTTTCTTGGTGTCACAAAAAAAGCTTGGCTATCACAAAAAAGCACGTTAAAATAATGAAAACACAGGAAAATGTCTAATCTAGAAGCAGTGCCCACCACATAACATTCTGGTACAGACACAGAATGGAAGGCTAAACAATATTACATTGTAATGATCAATTTTATAAATGTCTCACTGAATTTCACAGAAGCAGCACAGTTCCATGTACCACTGAGACCCAGCAGTTTTACATGGCAAAATTAGTACACATAACATGTGCAAAGAAGACATCTTCATGATCAGACTGACACATGTACATGGATAACAACAGATAACAAAAAGCAAAGGTCCACATGCATAACAGATAAAGCCAAGAATCTCAGCCCTAATTCACAGGTTAGAGAAATGTGGGATAAATAGGGCTGGGGGAGATTACACCGCTCTCCTAATTACAATTCATAGTTACACATCCTTCACCTACACAAAAATAAATGTCTAGTCTTAATGCAAATGATATTCATTTCATCAAGATGCTAAGTTAGTACCAAACACATCACTTCTGATTTTGTGTGAAATACCATCCATGCATCCTGGCACGTCCTGAGTACAGCTACACAGAAGGGTGTGAGGAAAAGCCATGCAGTTCGCAGACGCTTTTCACCCAGAAAGACAGTACAAAATGATGCTTTTCTCCAATCTGCATTGAACATTGTACTACTGTCAGGCATATGGAAAACTAACAATCTATTTTAAATGTCTCCACTGGATGCTATAATGATTTTTTTTCCAGTCAGAAATGAGTACTATACTGGCAGCCAGTAAAACTTATACAAAAGGTGTGCTAGACAGCTTTTTTTTTATGCACAAGCTACCACAATAAATTCACTCCCAAGTGCTTGCTCTAGAACCAGCATTACAAATCCCACACTTTAATTTGCTTAGGAGCACAAGCGACTTCATCTATATCCACGGCCTGACAAATTTGGTGGCGTTCTACGATGGCGTTACAGCAGTGGTGGATAAGGGAAGGGCAACAGATATCAACCACCTAGATTCGTGTAAAGCATTTGACATTGTCCTGCATGACATCCTTGTCCCAAAACTGGAGAGACATGGATTTGATGGATGCACCACTCAGTGGATAAAAAATTGGCTGGATGGTCACACTCAAAGACTTGCAGTCAACAGCTCGAATGTTCAAGTGGAGAGAAGTGATGAGCGACAATCCTCAGGGGTCAGTATGGTGATGCCTTTGTCAGCAACACGGACAGTGTGATCAAGTGCACCCTCAGCAAGTTTGCCCACACCACCAAGCTGTGTGGTGCAGTTGACAGGCTGGAGGGAGGGGATATCCAGAGGGATCCTTACAGGCTTGAAATGTGAAAGTGTGAGAACCTCATGAAGTTTAATGAGGCCAAGTGCAAGGCGCTGCAGCAGGGTCATGGCAGTCTCAAGCACAAATACAGGGTGGAGAATGGATTGAAAGCAGCCCTGCAGAGAAGGACTTGAGTGTGCTGGTGGACAAAAAGCTGGAGAGGAACCAACAGTGTGTGCTGGCAGCCCAGAAAGCCAACCACATCTTGGGCTGCATCAAAGAGATGTGACCAGCACGTCATGGGAGGTGATTCTCCCCATCTACTCTGCTCTCAAGAGACCACCTCTGGAGAACTACATCCAGCTCTGGGGCCCCAGCACAAGACAGATGTGGACCAGAGAAGAAGTTGATCACACAGCTGGTGCACCTCTCCTACAAACACAGACTGAGCAAGTTGGGGATGTTCAGCCTGGAGAAGGCTCCTGAGAACTCTAAGAGCAGCCTTCCAGTATGCAGAGGGGACTTACAAGAAGGCTGGAGAACGACCTTTTACAAGGGCATGTAGGGACAGGACAGGGGGAATGGCCTTAAGATGAACAGATGTAAGTTTAGATTAGATATTAAGAGGAAATTCTTTACTGTGAGGGTGGTGAGGCACTAGATCAGGTTGCCCAGAGAGGTTTTGAATTCCCCATCCCTGAAGGCTGGATGAGGCTCTGAGTAACCTGGTGTAGTAGAAGGTTTCCCGCCCTCAGCAGGAGGACTGGAATTAGATGATCTTTAAGGTCCTTTCCAGCCCTAACCATTCCATGATTCTATGATTCTGTGATTAAGCCCCTGTGCCAGCACTTACTGGCATTGCTATGATTTGATTGCCTATTTTTAACTAAGGTGCAGTGCAGAACCTCTGCCTCAACTGTACTAAAAACTACAGTTCAGCAGCAGTGTGAGTCAGACTTGTTTTGCTAGGAAGAGTTGTGCCAGAATGCTCTCCCAGCAATGTCTTTGATCTTTCTCTCAACTGCAAACCCCTTCTGACCACTCTCTCCCTTTTCTCTCCATGAGGCTTCAGAACCTAAGCTAAGCTCTGGGGAATCTGTGAGATCCAGAGCACATTTGAAGAGGGTGGCCATGCTGCTCCTATAAACTACTCTTTGCAAAACTCTCGGGGAACACTGTTTCTAAAATCTTCCTCATTCCAATTTTCCTATCAACAGCTTGATTTTGCACTACAGCATCTGAGAGCAGGATGATGTTAACAGATGATGATTAGCTGGACTTGACCAAGATTTGACTTGTCTTGCAATGTTACTGCAGAATGCAATGCCCTCTCCTCCACTTCTCAAAATGCAAGGTTACAGCACCAGAAGTCACACTTCAAGTACAGAACAGAGCAAGCAAAAGCAGTATCCATGACTGCAAAAAAAAAAGTCATTTACATAACCAGTCATGAGGAAATTATTTGTCAAAAATACACATTCTTTTCCTGATGCCAATCTCAAAATGCTAAAATATAAGCTGCTAAGCAGTATCAGCAGCCCTGATTTGATTGAATGTATTGGAAAGGATACAGAAATGTGAATCATTCACTTAACAGGTATCCCATAACTGTACAGAAGACTTCTGAAGCAGACATTTGTTGCTGAAGGCATTTTTTGTCATTTTGAAGACAGAAGCTGCTTGATGACCATGTGAAAAATGCAATTAAGTTCTCTAGTTTTATGACACACATTAAAACCAAACTTTAAAGTAGCTTAAACAATACAGATGAAGTTTCCCTATGATTCATTCTTCCGTGATGAAAATATTTGATGAAACAGTTACAAAAGGCATTACAGTTTTTTAGTGTGGGACTGGAGAATATGTTATGGCTACATTGTGTTACTCCCTTGCAGAGAAGCAGTCAAATGTAACCTTAGTTTCACTCAGAAAGTGATGCCCCAAGGAACTGGCAAAGATGTTTGTGTATCAGTCAGTGAAAAAGAGCACCTGTCCTTTTTCAAGAAATAAAATGACAGGAAAGGAAAAGACACTTCTACCTATTTCTACCTTTGCAGATGATTTTCAGTCTGCAAAGTCATCTTTCTTTGAATGTCATGTACTGCCAGTTTAGGTATATTAAAGTTTTTTGTGAAACTGGAATGAGGTTAAAAATGTCTAACAGGAATTACAGTCATTTGTCATTGCTATTAACTAGCATTTTAAAACACTGTCTGCCACAAATAGGAGAAAATAATAAAAAAAGTTCTACGGTTGTATATATAAAAAANGCAGAAGCACATGTTTAAGTTGTCAATACCTGAAAACCTGCCAATCAAACCATGAACAGAAAGTTTCTTTTGGACTATGCAAGCAAAATTCAATACTGGGGATCCAGACAACTCCTCAAGAAATGAAAGCAATTACAATTTAACACCACCTGTAAATACCAGCTGCAAGTCACAGAAAGGTAACGAGAGCAACATACGTCTTGATGCTGACACACAACATACCTCCTTACGACAATGAAGATCTTGAGCTAAATGAGATGAAGTACAATTATAACCAAAATCAAAAGTGACCATAGCTGTCTAACGCCTGTCTGCTAAGCATTTATAACAAATGGGACAGCATATACTTGTAACTACCCTCATTTTCTAATGTCCTTGGGTGACAACTCTGAAGCTGCAGATTACCTGAGAGGAAAACACTGATTCTCTGTAACCAAACTTTCTCCGAGGAATGTGCTTGATTTAACTAAACTCCAGGAACACAGTAAGCTTTTGGGGAAATGTGTGGGGGAAACCAAGAGACCTGCATATCCCTGACAGCAATCTTATAATCAGTATTCCAATCCAAGTTACAAATGCATAGAGGACTGATTTAACAATGGAGCTAGTCCTACTGCACCTACAACACCACATTTGATTCACAATTGTGAAAAAGCATCATGACAAAAGATTTAAGAGCGACAAGCAAGGTCATACCCTATAGCCCAGTGATGGAAAACAAGGGACCGAGTAGGCCAAATGCCTATTCCTTTTATTTCTACAAAGTGTTAAACTTTAATACTGGACATTAAGTGGTTTTCCACAGAACTGAATAGCCCAATCCCTAATTATAATGAAGACCCTCAGTACAGGACTCTTAAGCCCAAGGTGTTCTATGAATATCCACTTCATCTTTTCAACAAATTAGCTTCAATGAACTTCATTTCCCAACTCCACAGAACCGGGAAAAAAAAGCATCCAAAACCTCAAAAACATAAGCTGAGGAAAAAGCCCCAGCCCTTTTTCACACTAGTGATGAATATTTAGAAAATCCTTTAAGTGTATGTCAAATAACTTTTTCCAGACTCATAATTATTTATTGTAAGGTTCAAAGGCAAACTCAACGAGGCAGTGAGAACAGGTATTATAAGATGCTGAGTCTCAATTTACACAGATGTAAAGTAACATCCATTTTTCCTTCCACCAACTCTGAGAAGTCACAGTATTTTCCTATCAATGATAACTCTTACTTAGGAGCCTTACTTGACATTCCCAAGTTTACAATTCCAGCAGAAAGCAAAGAAAAAATACGCAGAGTACAGAAAGTCAATCGAATGGTAATCTTATTTTTAAGTATACACATGAACACAGAGTTTTGAGCAAATATGGCATAAAGACTCAAAAGAGTGGAAAAAGGATTTGATTCAGGTGCCTTGTTCTCTTGAGGGCAGATCAAAAGGACTTCCAGAAGCCGCCTTTACAGAAAAAGAATCTCTGTATTACAGGCCTAGTTTTGCATGTCTTTCCAAAGGCTTCTTGTCTAGAATGCAGTTTGCTGGGAAGGGGCCTCTGGGTAATTGCAGCATGTACAATGCCTTCTGACCTCCCTGGTGTCTGTTTGGCCTTTTCCACTGATGAAAGAAACCAAACTTTATTTTATTATTTCCACTCTCGGAGATGTGCATTCTTAAACTGATCAATTTTCTGAAATCAATTCTCACATAAGCATAGGTGGTATAAACTTAGAATCCTACACAACTTTACTTCTCCCTCACAAAATCAGAACCTAATTTAAAAGTGCAGGATCACAGAAATACCTTCATTTTTAAAGCTACCAGTACATTAAATACTTCAAAGAGCAAAAGAGACAAGGAAAAGCAAAACATGAAGTTCCTACAGCTTCAATGTTTCTTCTGATTTTTGTCTCCTCATTGACAGACAGAGTGGACAACAAGTATTCAGCATACCTGCTCCAACTTCTTTTTCTTCTTCTTCAATGTTGTTTTTGATACTGTCATACTCCTCATCAATAGCCTGGTTGCCACGCATTTGAGACAGAATTCTCCGAGCTCTCTGAGTCTGGCCTTTCTGAATGAGCCAGCGGGGACTTTCAGGAAGAAACAGGAACCCAAAAAACTGTATAACTGCTGGTACAGCCGACAGGCCCAGCATGTACCTGGAAATAAATAAGCCAATAGATAAATACCTAATATTTGCCTACAAAGCCACGCTATGAGAAGATTCAGTTACGGCTACTCTGTATTTACAGATGAAATCTTCCACTCCACGTATTCTTTCTCATGTAAGTTAAGGGGCCAAGAATCATATTCTGCAGGTATTTTAGAAAACATGATCCTCTCCTTCATTTGCAAGAAATCTCAAGGACATGTTGACTATTCTGCTACCACCGACTCCATTGCCACTGGTCCCGAGGACATTAAGTTAGACTAAATAAAAATCCTGAAATATTCTACTGGTTTGGAAACTGATAATCCCTGCAGAGACAATAATCAACAGAAAGAGAAAGCAAATGCATGGAGAAAACTGGGTACTGTTGATGTCAAAAATGAGATTGAAATCCTGCTAATTGTTTCATTGACATATTAAAAACAAATAAACAAACAAAAAAACAGCCAGAGAAAAATGCATAATTAAGTCAGTAGTACACATACACAGACACAGGTGCCAATTTTACTTTGGAAAATTTCTGACTATAAGCAGAAACACTGCAAAAAGTTCATTTCACCATCACAGCAATTTACACCAGATCATTTAGAGAGTCTGCTTTTAAATCTTCAGTCAGATGCAGTGTTAGGTTTTAAATCAAAATTGCATTTTAGATGCCCAATGGTAACTGTTTACAGCATTACGGCTAGTTCTCTACTAAAGAGAGAGTTACCACTGGTAAAAGCACATTTATACTTCCAAAGATCAGCACTGACACCTGTGGCAACACCAGGAAGGGCTATTTGCTCCATCCAAAGTGGGGGAAAAGGTGGTGGAAGACAAGCACACCACCAATTTTCATGGGTGGTATACACATCACATTTTTTTATTTCTTCAGTAAAACAAAAAAAGGATAAAAAGAATTGCAGAGCAATGTATAATTTTGTTCTGCTTTTTAAATCTGACCTTTTCCCATTTACACTTCACCAAGATTCTTTTCACTTTCATTAAAGACTTTAAACAGTGCTGGTGTCACATGTACATTAATGCTGTTATCATGGGTTTCACATCAGTGGATATAATCATTAAAACACCTCCAGAAACCAGTACCTCTGAATACTGAGGTAGCCTGTACTCATAAACAGATTCACACCTTGACATCAGTCAGGAGATTAAGATTTGCTAATCTCTCCTCTAGCTCCTCTCTCCATACCCGAGGATGCATGCTTCCATAGGTGATTCTAGAGTCTCTCACCTGGATCTTTTTATAAAGCATGCATGAGATTGCTAATTGAGCAGGAAGGAGAGAACAGCCATTATTGAAAACCTTATGTTAGGGCAACGAATCAAATGTATTTGTCAAGTTCAAATGCATTTTGGGTAAAAACGGAAAAATACTTTATTAGGCACATTTGTGGATTCAACAAAGAAAAATGTGGGCAATACAACAGGCAGAAAACCAGAGAATGGTAAAAAGAGTACTCAAAAGGCAATGCAAAGAGGATAGCCATCCCAGGACAATGCACATGCACACCAGTCTCCCCACCCCTAAGCTGAGCCCTCAAGTTCTTAAAACCAGCCAAGATTTCCAAAGGTGACACAAGCAAATCTTGCTCTAGAAGGAGATCAGTGAGCAGACCTTTTTTTTTTTTTTTTTTGGTAACAGTGTAAAAATTATATAGCTCATCATTAGTTAAAAAAAAAAAGCATATGAAAGAAAATAAATTCAAACTACAAAGTTTGTGGAAGGCTTATTAGTTGAGTCGTTTTTGTTCAACATATCTAACAGTGTCACGAATTCACTAGCAGTCTCATTCCTCATTCATTAATGGCCTCATTTCTTCCTATGCTTTTCCTTCTCCGCAGACATTGTGGTAGCTGTATACAAAATACATAGACCATTGAAGCTCACCAAATCGTAGATTCGATATCTTCACTGGAGCAGTATTTAGAAAGCCTTTTCTATTTCAAATGGAGAGTAAAAAAAACTCATAGAGATTAAAACCAACTGCTGTATCCTGTCAAAGTGCATGCAAAAGTAAGTTCCAACACATCTAAATAAGAAGATTTAGTCCTTCAGACTCCTATTACTTAAATTTCTGCTCCTCCAAAGCCGTTCAGTCACGTAAATGCAGCAGAGCCTCCAGAACTAAGCAGCTGGGTGCCTGCAATCATCCTAGGAGGCAAAATCAGTCAAGGCTCCTGAAAGCTTGATCAAGCCTGTTAAAGCCACCAGTTGGATTCTATCAGATTGTTTACCACAGGCAAGATAGGAAAGAAATGTACAGACAGTGCTCCCTCACTAAAGTTAGTTTTCAATCTACAAAATTCTGTCAAAGCTGAGTAAAAGGAGCAGGCCAGAAAGAAAGTGTTTAATTGAGAGAGACCATCCATCGCAAGTTCTATAGCTGTTGTACTTTTCGGAGCAAGCCATTTTGATATAATCAATTTAGAGTAAAAGCAGGCAATTTTAGACATTTCATGCAGTGAGCCAGCTTTCAGAAATCTAATACAGTTCTTTCCTATACAGATTACAAGACTTTGCATTTGAAGTCAAAAGTCTAGCAGACCTGAAAAAATCCAGCATGAAATTTAATAAGTCTGCTGTAATGTTTCTCCTTCTCCGACATACTGCTGCAATACTATTAAGATGGCATTAGCAGGGTTTATAAAGCTAACCTGACATAAGGGTCACATTGAATATTTGTTTTCTTTGGTTTAGTTTTAATTTAACATCCAGCATTTCCAAGAACAAGCAGAGCCAAGAAAAATTTAAGTTCCTTATTGTTTGTTGCAGCACTCCAGTGCTTAGCCACTCAATCAGTAAGAGATACAATAAGTGCTGTAATGTTCCTTCCTATATGTAATGATGCAGGAGTAAACATTTGTGATTTCTCTCCATGCATTTGCTGGCCACTCCTTCCAGGTGAGAGACCATCTGTACTCTTCTCTGCTCAGCCTTAGGTTGCAATAAACTAGCTGAGGACAGTACACCACCCCAATTAACAGCTCCAGCATTGCAGCTGAGAATACTTGGATACCTCATCACTGAGGTGACAGCCTGTTTCTTCACAGGAAGTTTTGACTTCACTTTGCTCCAACTCAATCCAGCAGAGCAGTACTTGGCACTGCATACATAAAACATGGCATTACTGCCTTGGTAAAAGTCACCCAGCACGTGCCAGCAGGCTGCAGAAACAATTGCTCTTCACTACTCAATACACCATGCTGCACTTGGAAGACTGAGACTACAAATACAGCAGAAAGCTGCAAACTAGGAATAACAATGGATCACTAAGATGGTCATACAACTGGAGCATATGACATAAAGAAGAGGCTGAGAGAACTGGGTTTGTGCTGCCCAGAAAATAGATTTTTATTATTCTATAACAAACTTCTAACTACAAATTCATGCCACAATATCGTTCAATTCTGAGAGATTACCACTGCTCAGATTAAAAATAAATTTAAAATCACCTCTATTTTGCACATACAGCATATTACTTACTGGAAATCTGCCTTTTGAAAAATCAGCATGTGATTATTCTAAATGCAAAAGGCAAGCTACCTTCATAAACATCATGACAATCATTCAAGCTTGTGATGCGTACTTACTGTTCTACCACGTTAAAGTTTAGTTAAGTCGAAAAACCTGCACATACTGCGAATATTAAGCTTAAGTGAAAACAGTACGGATCTATTTTGGCAAGATTCCAGTACTGAAGTTCCATTTCAGTATACAGTTTTACCATTTTCTATGTAAATTCTGTCTTACCAACACAAATTAAAATAGCTGTCAACCAAATCACGACTACACCAGCTTGCTTTTAGCAAGGAAGGCTCACAAACCTCCATCCATCCTTCGCGAGGTAGCTGAAGATTCCATCGACAACACTTGCGAAAAACTGCCCTCCAGTGATGAAGAGACTGTTAATGGTGACTAATCTGCCTCGTAAGTGCGGTGGAGCCACTTCTGCGATGTACACTGGCACAGTCATAGATGCTACACCTACAAGAATAAATTCAGTTACAGTTATAAAATCGAAAGAGATACCACTTTTTCATCATAAAATACTATTTTGTGCTGGGTTTGGCTGAGACAGTCAATTTTCTTCAGAGTAACTAGTATAGGGCTATGTTTTAGATTTGTGCTGGAAACTGTTAATGATTCAGGGATGTTTTCTTTGTTCCTTACACAGAGTCATGGCCTATTCTGCCTCTCACCCCACCCCACCAGCGAGGAGGCTGGGGGTACACAAGTTGTGAGGGGACACAAGCCAGGACAGCTGACCCCAACTGATCCAAGGGATATTCCAGACTACATGGTATCATGCTCAGCATACAGAGATGGAGGAAAATGGAAGAAAGGGGGGACATTCAGAGTTGTGGAGTTTGTCTTCCCCAGTAGCCGTAACACGTGATGGAGCCCTGCTCTCCTGCAAATGGCTGAACACCTGCCTGCCCGTGGGAAGCGGTGAATGAATTCTTTGTTTTGCTTTGCCTGTGTGTGGGGCTTTTGCTACACCTACTAAACTGTCTTTACCCCAACCCACGAGTTTTTTCACTTTTATTCTTCCAATTCCCTCCCCCATCCTACCAGCAGGGAGCAAGAGAGCAGCTGCGCAGGGCTGAGTTGCCAGGCAAGGCTGGGTATGACTAGCAGTGACCCGAATTGAGCTGGCTTTGGTGCCCTGTAACTCCACAGAAAACACCACCTCTCCTGCCCTGAGTGACCACCCTAACAGATGGAGCCCAAAGTCATGGACTAAAGGAACTCAATGGACATTTATGGGCACTTTACAGATATTTCACAGGGGTGGTCCTAAGGCTATGGGAATGATATCTGTGTATTATATCACAGGATGGGAAGGGGGTTCATAGGTAATAAGAACGCACTGCATCTAGATGGAATAATGGGTGGAGAATGTGATTGTTTCAGCTGGGGTAGAGTTAATATTCTTCACAGCAGTCAGTATGGGCTATATTTTGGATTTAAACTTAAGACTTCGTGTTTACAAAATTAACTCTACTCCAGTCAAAATATGCACACATTTAAATGGAATAAGCTGGACAAATTTGATTTCTGAGTTCCAAAGGATGAAAACAACAAAAAAAAAAAGCAACTAACAAACTCTAGAAGCATACCCAGAGCAAATGGTTGCTAGCAGCTGTATAGGAATTTCAAGGTTTGATGTAATAATACAAAGAATAACTTTCTTCAATTCACATTGCATGTATACTGAGATTAAATAAAAGGATAGATATAACAATAGTTTTGAAAGAAAGAAAAGCTATGATCCAAGTAAGCATACAAAAGTCAAAGTAACTAACTGAAGACATCAGTTAGTTAAATTTAAACTCTATTTAAAAAGAACTTTAGTATGGTTTCCACAGCCAAAAATAAAAACAAGGCCAAGCATTATTACTATTATTGTGTAATTTCATTTTTGTTATTGAACAAATTGTTTCTTGACTTTGTTTAAAAATATTCCATGTGCTATTTCAAGGACAGGTTGGCTGGGCCCTGAGCAACCTAGAGTGGCACCCCAGCCCATGCAGGGGGATTGGAACTAGATGATCTTCAAGGTTCTTTCCAATCCAAGACATTCTATCACCGTAAGGAAACAAGGACTAACACTAAACCACAGCTGCTTTTTATTCTGTCTTAACACTGGTAGTATTTCCTACTAACTATGTGACGAGTCATTTGTGCAAAACACAGAAATGTCCAAAAGGAACACACGCAAACTGTAAAAAACAGAGTTCCACAGTGTATAAGGAGCACACCTGGGTGTAGAACACACTTTGGTGGCCCAAATCCCTATTTCCTTACAATAACCAATACTGACAAGTAACAGTGATTTCTTTTGTAGTTATAACTGGAAGTACATTGGCAGCAGCCACTCAAAACCACATTTTGACTGAAGTCAGCTGAGATACACAACTTGAGCACAGTGAGCACGGCCAAACACCATCAGAGACACCATATCTTCCAGCCTGGGGCAACTCCACCAGGTGAACACAGACAGCCCCACACCAGCAAGGGCCAGTGCCACAGCCCCAGCAAGAAATGGGGTCACTTAAAAGCATGCATATGACTCCTGAAGCACAGCTATGGTTCCTGGCTTGTGTCACAGTAGAAGGGCTTCATCATGGGATGGCAGAGCCCCACTGCCTGGCTGACTCACCAAACTAAGAGCACAAAATCATCTTCAGCAACAAGGTTAGCCTGACAGGACTGCTGGGAGCCTCCAAAAGCTCAAGCAAGGAATACAGATTGTTTAATAATAAAATGGCATGTGAAGATCCTTTGTTGTGAGAGGTAAACACTCACAGCAACCTCTCAGCATGATAACCCAGTTCCTGGAAGAGCCCCCCAGGACATGCCAATGCCTCCTCCTCCTCCTATTGACTGAGCAACCAGCACAGAATAAAAAACCCAAATAAAAATGTCAGGGGAAGAAAAAATAAAGAGCATTAAAAATTTATTCAACCATTTTTCAAAGCCAACCAGAATGCCGTATAGAAAGAATCATTCAAATAGTCCTTTGTGTACTTGACAGAGAAGAGAACTTTCAAACCCAGCCCACCATTAAGGGTATTCCTCTCCCATCTTTCACATCAGTATTTGTAGTAATGACAATTAAAGTGATGGAGACAGCACACATAAAAGAGGAAATCCTTTATGGGAAAGCACAGGAGTGTGTCCACTTCCTGCAAACAAAAGCCACCAAGGACCCACACGAGGCAGTGGC
Organism: Oreocharis arfaki; assembly: GCA_013398015.1. Lineage (NCBI taxonomy): Eukaryota > Metazoa > Chordata > Aves > Passeriformes > Paramythiidae > Oreocharis > Oreocharis arfaki. The sequence goes on from VZRR01008600.1 coordinate 209,929, forward strand.
TGCCACCAGAACAGAGGGGAAGGTCCCTACAGCTGTGGCAGCCCTGGCCAAGTGAGATGGGCAAGATTCTGCTCCCCCAGCCACCCCTGCCTTGGGCACGTCCCCTCTAATGCCCATGCTCGTTCCCCCACTGCGGTGTGGCCATCTTCCCATAGGCTTCTTGGGACTGTATGTTAGATGTACCTTTGACATAATCATGTAGTGAAGCTAATTTGAGAAGTAAAGATAGCAAAATCTCTATGTGTTTTTTAGTGGAAAGCAGAGGGATGTGAACAACCAAAACCAATATACGCTTTGTAAAAAAGCTACCTTTTACCTCCTTTCAGTTCTTAATGAAGACTGATTTTACACAGGACCTGCAGAGGAATCTTGTTCAAAACATGCCAGCCAAAAACACTGCTCAGGCATCCAAAAGGGCCACACCATTGGCCAGGCTAGCAGCTCCCACTAATGTTCAGTGCACATCATCAGACCTGAGATGCTGCTAGAATCACTGGTAGCCCCAGCTACAACACTTGCCTCTTACAGGTGAAACTAAAACCTGTTGCATAACATAGGGGTGGTATGAAAGTTAACATATGTTTATAAAAAGTCTTGAACAAGAGGCATCGTGACACCAGATATATTGTTTCTGCTGCATTCTTCTCATGAGTTAATGACTACAGGAATAAACAGAGAAAAGGAAGCTTGCATACCTCAACAGTCCTGTCACAAGCTAGCCAGCTATTCAGCTGGCATTAATACAATAGCTGAAATTATTTATTATCAAACCTGCAATAAATAGCACAATATTTCTCAGGGAAACCTAAGGATTTAGAGTATTAGTTCAAAATCACACAGAATTCCTTAGGCTGCCAGGAACATTTGAAGATCTAGTCTAACCGCTGTTCAAGCAGGGGTAGCTAGAGCAGGCCGCCCACAACCATGCTCAGTTAGACCTCGACCATCTCAACATGTGGATCTCCAATCAAAATGACTCTATAATACTGCAACTCCCATGCCAGCTTTCCCACCCTGAGAAATGTGTTCACAATGCTGCTGTCTAAAACAGCCTTTCTGGATTTCTATTCAGACCTCACTTCCTCTACTGTGTGTCCCAAAACCTGCAGGTTCAAAACATTCAAGCAAAAATCTCAATTCAGAAGACACATTTGTTACATATTTTCAATTATCATTTCAATATCAAAACATATGCTTTGCTACTCTTGAGTCTGAAAGAGTGCAGCAAGAGGTTTCAGGGAACAGGAGGAGGCAATTAGGAAAGCCCTTCCAGTTTATCTGACTGTCGTGCAGCAAGCATTCACACACAAAAGCGAAGTTCTTCCCGAAGAAAAACACCAGGAGTAAAAATGGCTATTCTGAAACAGATCAAAAATAAGGGAAAAAATCATATCACTTTAAAAAAATAATGTTTTAGATTCTATAGTGTTATTTACATTACTCATTTACTTTCAGTTGCCTTAGAATGCACCGATGCTCTCCAGACTTTCCTCCTCTGACTTCTATTTAAGACACACTAGAACATAGGAGAGAAAGTTTTTCTGAAAAGGCATAGTCAGAAGCAAGGCTTTAAGTATTAGGCAAGTATAAAAACCTCTAAAATACAAAACCAGTATTTGTTATGTAATTATTTTAATAGCTAGATATTAAAGAAATCTGAAAACAAAGAACAGCTTTCCCAGCAAAACAAATACAGCTGCAATGGAATCTATCTTTAATCTTTCATATGAGAATGCCTTCATTTACACTTAGATGACATTTTCTAATATGCTTTCACTGTTAAACTGCTCGCACCAAATAAAAGATTCTTGCTGCAGGCAAGTATATTACTACCTAACTAATAGAGCTGAAAAGTGACAAGACATGAGAAAAAGAAAATGAAAACAATTAACTGGAAATCTGTCAGAGAAGGCTGAAGCTCTACACTGTGCACCACTGCTATGAAATATGAGAAAAGAGAGCAGGCAAGTCCAGTCTTTATCCACTTGAGTAACCAAGGCATGAACTTTCTGTCTTCATTAAAGGACATAGCTTAGAAAAAGCATAGCAGAAGGTTCCTTAAATTTCGATCAGAAGATGCATCTAATTATTATACGGGAAGCATCAGATGACACAATGAGCTGAAATCATCATATTAAATGTTTTTTTCACTCCTAAAATCACTTAGGAGACTAATTACTAGGGCTCCTAACATAATCTGCAGACTTACCATTAGAAAGCAGAGACAAGTCTGTACACAGCTCAATTTTAAGACAATCAATAGAACAGAGGTGTGAAAAGACAACTTAGAGCCACTTTATCGTTCAGAAAGGTACTTCCAGTATGAACCTGTAAGCATCATAAAGAATTCATTAAAAAGTTCAGAAATGAAGTCAACAAACCTATTGACAAGAGAAATTAAAAAGTCAATGAAGGAGAGCTCCTATGATAATTAGAATTATAAGTATATTTTTAAAAATGAGATTACAGTAGAAACCACAAGGACTACAAAAGGAATCCAAGTTATTGTTTATAAAATGCATTTGAGCATAAATGCTAAGGAGATGGAATAATTTTAAATACTTCTTTTTGCAAGATCAGACAGATATAAATGTACCTTGTCCAGATCAAGACTTCCACTACAGCTCCTGTCATGTCTCCTGCAGATAGGAGGGAAGGTGCATCAAAAAAACAACAGATGAGCAACAAAAGCTGGAGGCAGGATATTGAATGCACTTTTTTAAAGATGCACTTTTACTCCTAGCACAATAAAAAAGCTCTAATGTAGTAGGAATGTAAGTGTCAGTCTTTTCACTGGCATCAGCCAATAACCAGTATCAGGAGCAGCAAAAACATAGGGAAGGATTCCTGACAAACTTTTGTTGTTGCTGCAACATAATTCATCTTCCATGCTTAGTAATAAAGACAACTGATGGTTAACTAGAAGTGCTAAGGAGGCACATCCAGGAACTGGCGTCTCTTCGTGTCATGGTTCTGTCCCTCCTATTCAGCCTGGGCTGACCCTCTGCATGAAAGCCAAGGAAACCGGGGAATACAACCAGCTAGAAGGATATCCACCTGCCTCTCAAGGAGTTTGTACTACTTATCTCCTTTAAAGAGTTCACGATGACATCAAAAGACTGTACCGGCCCATAGGCAGGGCTAGTTATGACAATGAGTGACCTGAACCACCAGGGGACTCCAGACCGTCCAGCTGGAAACTAAAATTAGGATGTGAAATAATCATAAAAAAGGCACAAAGAAATCTCTGATCCTTTATCAGAGTACAGCAACTCAGCCATTAATCTCTATTAACAACAAAGAACATACACACCTTTTCGCAAAAATTTGTGTTGTTAGGACCTCCAAATAAACAGGCAGAAATGAAAACATTTCCTTTCAGAACATCCTTCGCTAAAATATAAAGCTGCACTGAGGTACTTAACCAAGGTAAAATACTTCACATATCTTAGAACGAACTTGCAAGAGCAAGTTTTCATCAAAATGTCAAACTTCAACGCTATCAACTTTAAAATTCACTTAATTAAGAAGCATCCCGTAATGGTTTGTGTTAATTGCAAGGATTCCAAGCAGCAAGTGGTTCCACAGACAGAGGATTTATGGAGGCAACCTGACAAGGAAGCAAGTTTACGGCAAAGAGAATCAGGAATTAAATATTAGCAGAGATTGCTATGCTACAAGAAAGTTTGAATACAAAGTCAAGGTGAGCTTTTTGCAGGGGTGCGAGGGGAGTATCAGTAAACAGCAAATTCCTAAGCTGACAAGGGGAAACTTGCCAACCTACAGCTGAGCTAATGTTTTCTCCTAGAAACTTTGAGGAAATCTGGTAAACTTCCTACATCTTGGATACTGGACATGCAATCTAAATTTAGTGCTTTGGAAATACGATTTACCCCAGAAGTACGTCAGATTATACAGACAAAGAGACTTTCATTGAGGTTTTTTTTTCAGTTTGTGTTTCCACAAAATTATACTTTAAGGTTTTTGCTTTACTCTGACAAAACCAGCTTTCTTGCCAACTGATAATTGTAGAACATTGCTCATATCTGAGTAGTAAAATTCAGGAGGACAGGGGCAACACGTTGGTTAACTTCCTGAAAGAACTGGCAAGTTCTACAATACAGTTCTATACAACTGTATAATCTTTACCATCACAGAAGAATCGATTTAAATAGTTTGTAGAGAAAAGAAATTCATCACTGCCAAAAGGGATACATTTTCACTGCAAAGGATATCTATTTTAAAAGACCATTAGCTTTCACAAACACACCTAACAGGAGCTGTCAACAGCCACCTCCTAGCCCACAGACAGCTCCACAACATATTACAATTATACTGCTCAACCTAAACAGAAATTAAGCCCTTTTATAGTCTCATAGAGCCCTTTTGTGCTGTTACAGTTAACACTTCAGCTTTCAGTAATGACAGTCAACCTAAGGGGATAACAGAGTGCCTTATTAAACATGCTAATAGGAAATACTTGAGAAAGCAGTGCATTTGAATGCTGTTCTAGTACATTAACCATTTCCCTAACAGATAAAGCTAAAATATTCATTGCACAGCTTGTTTTGGAGTGTGAACATCAGGGAAAGCTCAAGTACCCCTAATATCTAGGCTTCCCACCCACTGCACATATCTAGTAAAGGCATTATCAGCAGTTTATAACTGGTTACTGAAATTTATTTCAAGGATGATTGGCAGCACACTTTCCCATTTAGCATCTCCCCTACATCAGATTAGTAGAAGTCAATTTCTTAGCTGTGGCACAACTGGACTGGGCTACAGCAGAGCACTGAAATGCACAAGGGCAGTGGGACAAACCAGCAGCACTAAAACCACATGAGAACATAAATCACAGCAATGGACAGACTGAGGTGCATCTCTTCTAGAACGGAGGTTCAACATCAGCAGCCTTCATTTAAGTCTGTTATTTTAACACTAATTTATTTAATTGTAGAGAGCTGGTTCATCACAGCTAAAGAACCTGTACCACTGAACATCTAATAGACTAAGTAATTCCAGACCTTTATGTCCCTGTCTAGCCACTACCTAAATCAGTGTGACCAATATTGTAATTATAACCAAAAACTAAAGTTATTGTGTGGGATCCAACTGTGAAGGAGTCAAGGACCACAGCAATCTGAAGAAATGCAAATGAAGCTCCTCACTAGTTGATATTGTCTCAGATTTATAGAACAATCATATCTTAATGAGCCCGGATAAATAATTCTTTCTGTTGACCACAAGAAGGCTTTTTCACTGTTGTGTGCTATCTATATGGATCAAAACCACAAAATCCTTCTTCACTTAAGAAAACCTCAAATCGTATCCAGTAGAAACAACCACAGCAACTGTCATACAGTAAATGAGATGCCCTAAGAAGATAGCATTAGCCTTATACAAGAGTAATTTCAAGTTTCAAGCTCTCCCTTGTTCAAAAGATACAGAAGTAAAACCAGCTCATAAAAAAATTAACATGCCAATACAGAATACAATTCCTCCATAATTAAAGTGTTAAGGCCTTTCTGTGGCATCTCCAGGACAGTACCTCAGAAGAACAGCCTAGGATAATCACATACAGAAAAGAGACATGAATATTCAACAAAGCATAATCAAGGAGGGACTATTTATCACAGTACTGATTTTCCTACACTGAAATTCTTTATAGTCAAGGAATATTTTTAGTCTGGAAACTGCAGGTTATGAAATGAAAAAAAGTGAGCCATGACACCTGAGAGAAGACAGACAAGAACCACCTACAGGCTAGAGTGTGAAAGTTTATTAAAATAAAGCTTAGTTTCCTCACTTCATTAAAAGAACACAGCTTAGCAGCTACAAAAAGAATGCAGTAATCCTTAATAAAAAATAGGCAGTAATTTAAAATATACTGAGTATATTCTATGATTCTAAGTGTTAGAACCACTTCATCTGTGGGGTCCTGTTCAACTCAGCCTCAACATTAGTACTACCTATGGAACCACACATTCTGGGAAGAAACTATTCTTAAACAAGTAACTTTTTCTATCCAAAATTATTTTGAGATTATTCAAGGTTATAATAATTTTTTTTTAAAAATGTTAAGAGGAAATTTATCTTGAGTGACAAAGTCAGAAAGAGAGAGTGACATTTAATTAACCAGAGGCAAAATAATCAAGAAAATTATCCAGACATTGTGAAGCAAAGGTCTTTGCAACTGTCCAAGCCTATGACCACACCTAGAACTACAGATGTCAGTTCACACTTCCCAGCAGCCTGGAAATAGTTAGCCATATTCAGTCATTCTTTATGGCTACCATTTGTTCCTATTAATCCAGGCTGTGAAACTCCCAGCCAGACCCCACACTCAGCTGCCTGAGTTCCCAAGTATCCCACTGAGAATGCCATACTGGGAACCTGTGCCTGTAGCTCACAGCTGAAAGATCTCATTTCAGAAAGATAGAAGAAACCATGAAGAAGTGCATTTTTGAATAATTACAGCAATACTAGAATAACAATCAACTCTAGGAGTGAGTAAAAGCTAGCAAAAGCAACTAGTAAAAAGTCCTAATTTGTTCCGTTTCTGAATTAATTTTGATCAAGAACTGTTTGTAAAAATCTGTAACTTGTCAGATGCAAACCTTTCATTGTGAAAGAGTGAAGCAGCCTAGATGTTTATACTGTGCAACACTTTTATTTTTACCACATTGCAAAAACTTCTCACTTCAGAAAATAAGAGCATTTTTTTTATTTTCCCTTGAAAATTATGAATACAACATAGTAGTTTTCATTATGACAGCTTGTATCAACACGTAAGTCAAGCACTACTTGATCTACTTCAAGAGTGGTTTCAGTTTAAATAAATAGTAATTGAGATAAGCAGTGCTTTGCTGTAGACATTCTTTAGCACCAGCAGACAGCACTCTATGTGCTGCTCTCACCTAGGAAGAACTGGCAGCTGAAGGTGGTCAGGCCCTGACATGGCCCCAGCCGCACCGGAGGAATGGCTACTCCTCATCCAGGGAGGCAGGGGATCAGGATGTGTATCCACATCTCAGCTACCCCATTTGACATTTGAGGCTTTTGATCTGACAGCTGGCACGGACTTGTGCTGAGGCACAGATCACCACAAGCAGTAACTGAGAGGCTGGGGGTGGCTATCTGGCTCTTTCTGCTGACTTAACCATGCAAACTGCAATTCCCAGCAGGGAAGTATGGTTTTATAATGATCCAGAAAGAGTTGTCAGGGCTCATCTGCACAGCCATTCATATATGCCAGAAAGTCAGCATTATGAACACAATCTTTACATTGTTAAGAAAAAAACTAATCCCACATCAAAAACATGAGAACAATGGTTGAATGCTTCAAGGATTAGCACATATTTTCCGTTCAGAGAAATTTTATTTTCAGAGGACAAGGGTAACGGTTCGAAAGCTGTACAGAAAATGAATGCTCCTTTCTAACTTAACACTTTTGCTTATATACCATTTTTCCCTAATTCTACTACAGTGATGCTTTACCCAGCTTACAAGAATTCTAAGAGAAGTGATATCTATACAAACATGAACAAGCTTTAGAATCTGAACTACAGCTCAGCCAAAAGCATGCCTTCATGTTATACCTGAAAGCTATAATTAAACTCTTCAACTAAGACCTAAATGGTTTTTAACAATGGCTCTTTCTATAACTGCAGCTCTTAAAACAGTGAAACTGGTTAATTTCTCTGTAAACTGCTTTAGGTTTCACTGGGTTAAAAGTTTAGCAACTGTCTCCAAACATGAAGCTTAAGATGAAGACGAGCAGAAGAACGCATTTTCTTGCCTACCACTTGCAATTAATTAAAAGAAAAATAAAAATTAGAAAGACTAATCTCATTGCAAACTTAGTATTTTAGAGAAACAATCTAACATTTTAGAAAAAAAGTAGCATTGAATGAGTTCATTCTCTATTCAGGAAAGCCAGTCAAAACATACTGTCTGTCTAATGTATATTCCCAGTAATTTTGTGTTCACCATGGGTAAATACATTGCAAACATCAACACAGAGAACTATATTTTCACATGAATTGCTACATTTATTTATCCACTTGTGCACAAAACAGCATGATTCGTAGAAAGACAGGTACCAGTTACATAGTTTTATAACTATTGCTCTAAAAAATAAACAAAAGCCTTGTAAGCCTTTTACAGCCTAAGGCTTGATTTTAAAAACTAAGTTTCAATTATAGCTTTACAATGCAAGTAGCACTCATGACAGTAATGTAAGTATAACTGCAGTTATAATGAAAATATAGGAATCACAGCAATTGCTCAGTTTCTTTCTACACTAGCAGATTCATATACAACCAAGCTTGCGTCTACAAACACAAGTGATCCATGTAGAGATAATAAAACATCTTTTTGACCACATGGGAAAATACTTGCAGTATTGGAGAGTGGGGGCTGGTAGAAATCAGCACAGTACTTCTTCCTCAAGATACCCTCCGTAGCATGCCCATTTTGCATGCTACAGAGAGTAAAGCCTTTCCCAGTGCGTGCAGGTTAAGTCAACCAGTGCTGCACACTTCTTTGCTTTATGAGAAGCAGCTCAGCTTAAATATCTAGCTTCCATGAGTCCTTCTCCTCATGATCAGGAGCTTCCTTACTACCAATTCAACAACAGCTGCTCAGCGCCAGTGCAATGCAACTGTAATAGAACATCCTATGGAGGAATCCCAAGTAAAGATCTCTCAAGAAAAGTGGTTAAGTCTCAGAGAGGGTTTTAACTATTAGGACAAGGATCTTGCATTAGAGTGCCCTTAGCAGAGAGATAAGCCAGTTCTGAATTTCTTCATGACACACAGGTTCACACATAGAAATGACTTGTGACTGCCCTCCTAGACTATCACAAATGCAGCACTCATGGTGTAATACTCAAGCTGTCAAGAGACACAAGGTTACTTTACACTATTTTGATGTGTATTTACTTCTACCAGTGGCTTATACTGACAAAAAAAAAAAAAGAAGGTACAAGTGAAGAATGAGGCTGCTGCACTTAAGGGGGAAAAAAGCAAGACAGTAGTGCCAAGTGCTAAAATGAAAAAAAAAAAGGAACAGATCAACTACTCCATTACCAACATCTAAGGGACAAAAAGCTGAGGAAGCCTCAGCTAACCAGGAGTGGATAGATGCTGCAGGTGGGAAGAAATTACTGTTAATTTTGTCAGGGAAATGGACTACCAAAGAGCTTTCTGAGAAATGTTGCTCTCATGACTTTCAATTTTTGACAACTGGCAGTTTTATTGTGATGGACAGTCATCTTCCAAACAACAGATCTGATTCTGGTAACAGTTGCTTTACTTCAACGTTTACTTTGTACTTTGTTAGGTCCATACTCAGAGCATTGAGCACAACACCTGAGGTCCCCCTGCAGAGCAGCTCTTTCCTGCCCTATTTTCATTCTCCAGGCATATTAGCAGGGGAGGATTCAGGCAGTGCTCCAGGTTAGCCTACAGAGAAAGCTGGGCAAACACTGCATTGTTCTTGGTAAATCTCATTAAGTGATACGAGACTTTGGTAACTCTAGATAACCTAAAGATTAAGAGGAAACAAAGATGGGTTTCTAAAGTGCCTTTCTGCGACTCAGGGCATTGCACTGATTCTCCTACCCATCAGTCTGCCGTGCTGCCCCTATCTAGTAAAAGAATAGTGAAAACAAGAAATTGTAAGAAAAATTAGGAGTTGCAATTTTTAAAAGCATATCTGACAGTCCCATTCCAATTAAGACAGATACAGCAAGTATCTCTAAGATAAAATCTGCTTTTCCTGTGACTTGCACTATACAAGTTGCAATAAATCAGTGTAAGCTGCCAGATAACAAGCCGGGCAATGAAATACTCCACGGCTTCAGGTTGCTGTCTGCCAGCCTCTAAGTGACCCAGCTTTTTTGAACTAGAGGCACAGCTACTACCGAGTAGTAAATTTTAACTCCTTCATACCCACTCCCACTTAGAAGTGGAATCCATCCTTAAAACGGAAAGATTTACAGTTGAAAATGAAGCCACATTCTCCTTCGAAGTGACAAGACATTCTCATTTAAGGTTCAGCTTTAAGTGAAAAGATTCATCCACAAGCTACCACTGAGAAAAATAACTAAATCTAGGATCTCTAAAAAACAAACTTTGCAAGTTCTGTGATTACAACATTACTCCACTTTCTCAGAGAAAAATTTATGAAGAAATTTCCATATTTGAGGATAATTGAAAACTGCAAGACCAGAGCAGGGAAGGATCTCTGAATCCTCACAGGACTCTTTCCAAAGAAACTCTATCAAGTAATTACTGTCTCCCATCTTGATTTTCCCTATATCACATTTCACCTGATCTTTTAATTAAGTTTTCATAAAGAAAGATTTAATTGAAACATCAGTTATGGTAAAACCTAGCTACATATAATTGAATTTTCACCCAAAAGGAAAAATTACTTTATTTACACTTTAAAACATTTTTGGTCTACTTCCTCTTTTTCATTTCCCAAAACAAAAGGTAGGGACTGCTGACAATACTGCAGGAGAGCAACATCAGAAAGCAGAATTAATTACCCATTGGGAAAGAACCATTAAATTGAGCACTAATAAAGTAACTGTGAGTAGGAAAGGAACCAGTTGTGATAGCTTCTAATAAAGCACCAAGAACTGGCAATGAAGCACAAAACAGCTCATAGGAGACTGGATCTCTGAATCAGTCACTCACTACCCACTCCTACCTGCCCAGTTAGTATTATTTATACTTACATGCAGTAAGAAAATAATAAAACCACAGTATTTTCCCCATAAAATTTTACAATCCATTGCAAAGTACACATGTTGATGACAGGCTTTTGTCAATGAGGTTGGGAAGCAGACTTGACTCTAGCAGAATGCTACTCTTCCTGCCACCAAAGGTAACTTCTTTAATAACAGAATCCTCTTCCTTAATACTTGTAACCTACTGCATTAATATAACAGCTAGAAAAACTCCCCGTGGACTATGCTTCCAATGCAGAGTGTGTTTTCAGCACTTTATATACTGCTCATCATCTTGAGATCTGCGTTTCAAATACTGTCAAGTTCACATTTACCCGCTCATTCTGAGTTTACACTGTTGTCCTTTCTTAGTTTAAAGTACTTTTTGGTTGCTAATATGTACAGACCCTTTGAGTAGTGTTTCAATATACCATATCAGAAAACTCAGGCTTAGGTATGAGCTACCAAAAGCATTTTGTGAAGGTCCTTTAATGACTCTTGTGCCAATTCCTTGTAACACACAGAACAGGGAGAAACTGAAGAATAAGCATGGTCAGTGATAAAGCATGTCAGATTACATTCTGGAAGTTAAGTCTACATTACTACACTGAGATACATCTTAGAAGGCTTTTCAGAGGTGGCTAGATTTTTGGCAATCTTTTTCTCCTTAATGACAAGTATGTGACAATTTGTATATATCTGTATCTATCAGTTTGCACTTCCAGTTAAGTAGAATTACATACAGTTACAAAGTCATTTGGGAACAAAATAATAAATTTAAAAATTAATTAAATATCCATTAAGTAATTTGTAACAAATAATTTACCTGTATTTCAGTAAGACTGAATGTCAGGCTGTTCTGAGCCCAGACTTCTCTCAGTAGTACCACCAACAGTACTGCCTGTCTAAAGGCCAAATACACACCAAGCAGGGACAGAGAAGAGATTTGACTATAGAGGAAATTACCTGAAAAACTGAAAATCACACTATACAGTCCATTAACAGAAATTGAAGTGTTGAACAGGTTATGACTGATAGACAAAATGATTACTATTGGTTTTTAAATAAGTCCAAGAATGTTTTTGAAAACGCAAACATTAGTTTCACCTCAAAGAAAGAAAAATGGAGGCAAAAAGCACCCCAGTCACTTGATGATCTAAATGCCAGAAAATGACAAATCCAAGAACTACAGATTGATCTCATGTTTATTAAGCAAAAGACTGCATCAGACACTTGGGGATTCATTGTGCAGGTCAGGGCTTTCAACAGTACAACAGACATTTTCTTATTCATAGAACGGTTTGGGTTGGAAAAGACCTTACAGATCATCTAGTTCCAACTGCCCTTGCCACAGGATGGGCAGGGACACCTTCCACTAGACCAACTTACTCAGACCCCCTTCCAGGGTGGATCCACAATTTCTCTGGGCAATCTTTTCCAATGCCTCAGCACCCCCATTGCAGTATTTCAAGTGAGTGGCAAAGTAGAACAACCACATGCATGTATTAACTTATTAACTTATTTTAACATACAACTGTAATTCAGGCTTGTGCATTACACAAAAACCTTCATGTTAGGGCAAGATGAGTTTGAGGCTTTGTGTCTGTAGCTCTTTGTATCAGCATTAAATCATTTTTTTCCTTGCAATAGTGTTCTTGCTACAATTGCTTCTACAGCACAAGAGCAAACAGAATGGGTTCCAGGTTGTAGAACAGGCAACCCCATCTGGTACATGCACTGGCAAAATTTACTGTGACTTAGAAAACCCATGGCTACAGACCCTGTAACAAGACAAATTTCCAGAGTACAGAACACACAGAGCAAGAGTGAAAGTGAAATGCAGCAGACCAGACACTTCTTGGCATATTACTGCTTCAGGGATGTATGTATTGTAGTGGCTGATAATGCATGACAAATAGAAATCCAAACCAAAGAACACTCAGAACAACTGTGAAAAGGAGACAGAGTAAAGCAAACACTTCTCAACCTATTACTGCTTTAGGGATACATGTATTTTAGTGCTGATAATGCAGGACAAATAGAAATCCAAAGAAAGAGCCATACATTGCTTTTGGATGATTCAGCTACATTGGGAACACACTTGTGTAAGACCGAAAAGCACAGGCACAGGCATTTTTGTTTGACTACAACTAGCTGAATCATTTGCTTCAAGCAAGAAACAGAGCATTGCTGTAAGCAAAATACCATAGAAGATTAATATAAGCACTTACAAATAAATACTATGTGTGTTATCTTCAAATATGTTTAAAAGTCTTACAAACTTCTCTAGAAAATCTGCCTAAAGCTATCTTTTTCAGTTGTAGCTCAGTATGACATCCATATCTATCTTACAGACTTGATTTTATATGAACCTACAATTACCTGACAAACAGATTTGTATCTCCTGTAAAGTACTGTAATAATTCGTAGTTTATAGAGATCACAAGGTAAAGAAATCAATTTTGCTGGGAGCGTGCCAAGTCAGGCCTCTTGAAGTTCTTCCTCTTGCTCACTGCCACAGCATAGATGAAAACTAGTTACCTTGTTCAGGTCTTAAAACATACAAACCCATATTATCTAAGTCAAGAAACACATCCCTATTGGACAAAAATTTAACAAAAAAGAAAGGACTGAGAAAAGAACTATATATCCACACTTGATAAAAAAAATTAAACAAGCAGAAAAGAATGGCCCCATACCCCAAAGCCATTCTTCACATCTTCTGCTGTGCTGCAGAGCACAGCTGTGGAATCTGTTTCAAACACACTAATCCTGAAAATCTGTACACTTGGTTTACAGTATCCTCTTGCACAACCATCTTCAATCTCCTTTTTTCTCACCACAAAAATACAATCAACCCCTAATTAAGACATCCAGCAATATAATTTTATTTCATTACTCTATTCTTTCTGTGCATAGAGACACATGCGGAATTGTCCAGATGTCTGCATTCCTTCCTACTTCCCAGTGTGGCTGTCTAGAAGGCCAGGAACAGACATTGTTTCTCACCAACATGGGCCAGGAAACACAAGTATAGCAGATGAACTACTGAGGTTCAAATAGTGCTACTTCAGCACTTACACTTCCAGTTCCTCCTCCTATGCACCAGTGCAAGGACTGTGATTTCCCTACATTCCAGTCTAAATTAAATTCCCTGGGGAAACCCAGGGGCAAGAAGCCATTGCACCCAGAAAAACTGAAAAACTGACTAGTTTGACTGCAGCAAAGTAGTTCATAAGAAGTCCCCATCACACAAGCACAGCTTCACTCCATGTCTCCCAGAACAAGTCTCCAGGAAGAAAAGCAGAATGAATACCAAAGCTTGAGACAGCAGGCTAACAGGCAGCCCGGGTTTGTCCTCATCCAACCAGCACACTGCCATAGAGATTTATGCCTCAGCAACCCATCTAAAGCATACAAATCCATACTCAGGGATCAAAGATACAAGAGCACATAAAACCATAAGCAGAGGCTCTACTAAGTTAGCCAGAAACATGTTAAGATTCTAGATAAGGAACACCAGAAAACATGCACACAGTACCTTAGAAGTTTCACCACTACAGGGTGAATTACTGAGAATTAGCTTCTGAATAGACTAAATACAACTGTTCTAAATAGGTGCCTCAAATCTTGCTTAAGATCCAATGGATATTATAGAGGAGTCAGGACTGCTGGTCTTGAGCTATGAGGAAAAGCCTTCTCCACACTCCCGCGTAACAAGCTCAGAGCACTGTTTCCTCCTATGCAAGGAGACACTCCACATCTGAGAGGATAATGATTAATAGCCCAGACAGTACTTAGGTGTCAGGCAAAGCAATTAACTTTGAATCAGGGAGAGGCCAGCAGGCTGATACAACAGACAGCTTTTGAATGAAGGGAAGGAGTAGGTGGGGACAGAGTAGGCAGAATCAAAGCCAAAACACAAACAGTATCTCTTCTTATTCTAAAGTCGACATCAGAGACATAACAGAAGGTAAAACAACAAAGCATGACCTAAAAAATATGCCATGAAACTCCAGCTTTTTCAGAAGCACACAGGCTGTTCAACATGATAATATTTTGTGTACCCCAGCTAGTAAACCTGCACACTAGGGTCAGGAGGAGAGCGAAGCCCTAAACCTGCAGGACAGTAAGACGCAGAGAAGAAATCACATAGCACACACAGGTGCAAACAACTATTATGCCCTACCCAGTATTAGCTTTTATGATAAATAGTATCTTCTCACCCAAATTGTCAAAGAATTTAGTAAAGTACATTCCCACTCACTAAAAGGGAAGTTAACCTTATTTGTGTAATGCTCTACTCAATGTGTGCCCACGTTTCTGCTTGTATGCACCAATGATTTTTTCCAGGAACATGCCAGTCAATCATTACAAAAGGAAGGATCTGTGCTTTTTTTCTCCTCCTACCCAAGCACAACATACAGCACAAAATCAGACCCAAGTACTAGCTCAAATTATTCTCACAGTGATTGAATTTTTGGGCTAAAACATCATGAATGCCTATGTACAAAATTTAGCCTTTTCCACCTCTATCTTCAGGATCCTAAGATTGCCCAGGTGGCTTCTGGTTTCATTCGTACCAAGCTGTTCCAATGTGAATTGGACTGGAGAGGTCAGCAGCACCTATGATTAATGCAGGAGCAGGGAGTCTACCAGGCAAGAGTTAGCTGAACTCCAGAGTGAATAAAACCAGACTTACCTCTCCCCTCAAGCAGATTCCCCATTCCTGTGCTGACATAGCTACTACTGACCTCAACAGTCCAATAATCAAGGACCTGCGAACAAACAAAAAAGGTCACTTGTATGCAAACATCTGCTGAAGTGCATGCTTAAAGTACACACAGCTTTGGACTTAACCACCACTTCCTCCATGCTCAGCAGGCTCTAGTTCATCCATTCCCACACTGCCTTCCTCAGATGTTAGACTCTCCACACTCTCCATCAGAGCTCCAACCAACAATCCTAAAAAATTGACTAATCAAATCAGAGAGCAAAGTACTTAGTGGTGGGTCCCTATGATTTTTATCTCCTTAACCTCATAAATAAAACTTTCTAGGTAGGCAGCTACAAGCAGAAAAGTAAGTCCAAAATAACAAGCAGAGTAGGTCCTCATACAACTAGGAACAACAAACAAAGCACACTGACCTGAAACTTAAATGCACAAAAAATGCCATAAGAAGGAGTATTTCCTCCCTACTATCATCTGTTGAACAAGTAGATTCCACAGGAGTATCAGCTCTGACTCGAGTCCTCTGACTGAGATTCTGGTACACCATCCTCCATCAGCTATATAAGAATTTAGGTTCTCAGCTCTCCCTGTTCCCAACTGCACTCCAGTTAGATGTTCAAATAGGCAGCAAAAATATTCAGTCTCTAACATCTCATGTAGGCTCTGTGCTTCTGTTGTCTTTCTAGATTGCTGAAGTTGCTCCAGCCTTCTTGTCATGGCTTTCATCATAATTTATTTAGTTATCTACCACTTTTCCTATAAAAATCTTCTAAGTACTTTATTAAGTACATTTATTAGCTTCAATAAAGAGGTTTTGCTTCAAATTTCTACAGGCACCTTTAAAATACTAGCTTCTTTTTTTCCTTTCATAACTCCAGATAATTTTTACAATTGGAATGTTTACAAATTTCACAGCTGGAATGTGAAACCTATGCTACAACAGCATGAGAAAAAACTGCAACAGGCTCAGAAGTTAGCTGTCTTCAGCATGAAGATCATCTGACTCTTCCTTAAAGAAACTGTTGAATCCTGACTGCCTATTCATTTCTATGAGCTAAATCAACAACTCTATTTTCTCCAGGTTAAGTACTGGAAGTTCCTCCAAGACTAGAGCTGTAAAACCTAATGGGTCATACTGTTTGAATTTTCATAATATTAGTTAAAAACCCCACAGAATCACAGATAACTACCAAGTAGTTGTAGTTATTGTAGTACCATTACAGGCTCTGAACAAGAATCAATGGTAATTTAAGGGAGGAAATCAGAGGGATGCAAACAGGAGCCGCCCATTTCCACCAGCTGGTCTGGTCTTGTTTTGGAGGCTAAACTGCACCACAAGGTATGAGAACAGAAAAGCACTAGTGCTCCTTCTCCCTTCCTGCTCCTCTGGGCACAGCAGTTCTGCACCAGGAAAAAGGAGGAGTACTTCTAGATCTGCTCATCTCTCACCCCTGGAAATAAGAGAGATGCAAAAGCAAGATGTGATGAACCGCAGAAGACAGCTCAGAGAAGGGCATGAATCAAGATAATTTCTATAGTTTTTAAATACTACCAATACCTAACTTCTCTTTTCTATTAGAATAAATGCAATTGATGGCTTAAGAATGATGGCCCTGCTCTGGCAGCAACGTATCAGTCCTAACAACATGAAGTTATTTAATGACACTAAGGTCACCTGCATGTTTTTATGACTGTTAACTTGAAGGAAAGAAGACAGACAAGAACAAACAACCCAATGCAAAATTTTGACACCCACCCATTTATTAGGGATGTGGTGAGTTTGAGACGGATTTAAAGTTCAAATTATCAGTGCCTTCGAGTAGGCCTAAGTCCAAAGTTCTTATCTGGTGAACCAAGTGCAGAAGTGCTAAAACTATGGAAACATACCTAGAGAACTATCCAGTGTGACCATGAAAGGGAAATTGGTCAAGTCTTTGTAGGGTTTCCATGTTGTTCTAGCACAGAACAAATATTTAGGAGAAGAAACAGGAGAAAATTTCTTACAAGCAAACAGAAATTAAAAACCTTCTTCCATCGGCACATGCCAGCAATCGATTCAGCAGATGTTCCTCAGAGCAACACTCACCATTAACACATTCCCTATTTATAAAACCACACACCCCAAAGCATGGGGAATACAACCCGTGTAACCCCAGGCAAGTTCTTCTGCTCTTTCCAACTTAGAATGCATTCCCCTGTATTTCCAGAGAAAGGCAGCAAAGTAGAAGAGCTGTGGCACAAACACATACCTAATACTTCCAGCTACTGGAAAACAATCTTTTTCCAAAGTGATTATGTGCATAGACACATTAAAACCACAATTACTGGTTTTGCTTCTCCCATGTATGTGGAGAAAACCACATACACGAGGCTCCCAAACAAATGAAAAGAGAAACAAAAAGGCTGTTACTTCTTGTTTCTGCAGGTTAGCCTGCAGAAACTCCCACTTCTGGGAAAAGGTTTGAAAACTCTAGCCATAGGGCTCCCACTTACGGTGCAAGTTTCCAGAGCTATTTAATTTTGTCTAGACTGTGAAAATATGGGTGATGGCAAGGTGGCTATAATTTTAGATACACATTTTTGTTTACATAGCAGGTTCTCCACCAATTCTGGCATCTCCTGGCTTTTTGTCTATCATCTGGAGATTGACAACCACTTCACTCCTGCCTCAGAGGCAATTGAGCATGCAGCTGTATGTGCCTGGCTGGCTGTCCATTAGATTAGAGAGCTCCCCGATGCTATCAATTGAGACGAGACTTGTGGAACTCAGACCTTCCCAAATACACAGTGTTGAAAAGAGACCAGAAAGTTCTAGAACTGAGGCCTGAAGCAAGTGCCTCCCTGAAGATTGTTCAGCCTTGCAGTGTCTGTCAGCCCCTGTGCTAAAAGCATCAGGTATCACTGGGGTTCTCCACACTGCCTGGAAAATGCCTTTGCCTTGAAGTTGTCTTGTCACTCAGAAGTAGGAAAAAAAATATGCTTGTTGCTGTAAACCACTCACAAAGGATGAGCCCCAAGGTCAGTGCCAGGTGGTCCTGGAAAACATCAGCTATAATGAGAACCAAGAAGTCTTTCAGATTAGCCATAGAGGACAAACTTCCTCCAGACATCTGCTCCCTTGCTGAATTACACTGGAAAACTCAAGGAGGGAGGTGGAAGAAAAGTTCAGGAAGAGAAGCTGGGTTGACAGCTCCTGAATACACACACCTAAAAAACCCATCTCCAGAGGAGGAGGAGAAAAACCCCTGAATGACAACTAAAGTATGAGCCCAAGGTAACGGCAAAAAGCTGCATTTATCAACGAACATACACCTCTTCTTTTTTTTTTTTTTTTTCAATTTACTCAACTGCTTCAGTGTCTGAGCTCACTAGCACATAGCCACACGAAAGATGGCAGAACTCCAAAGAAAATCAACTCAGGTGCAATCTCCAGGGCACACATGGGGACTTCAAACAAGAATCTGCTGTTTGAAGGGGAGGAACACAAAAGGAAGTCTGTCCCCAATTGCAGAAGAGGCAGACACCCTTGCTATTTAGCCAAATAAAGAGACCAAATCTAGGGGAAAGTGGGAATACATTGGCCAACCCCATGGCTGAAAGCGTGTTGTGGCCCACCCACAGCCAGCTAGATGTGTGGGAGGCTCTGGGGTCAGTGCGGCATTTCATCCCTGTAAGCAGCACGCCTGGAAGGGACTTGTGAAGGAAGAACGGACAGACTGTCTGAGGTAAGAAACCTAAGTTCAGTGACTGGGTATATAAACAGCCAAAATAAGAAACCACCTATGAAAATCCCCTTCAGAACATGCATTTGCTTTGAATAAATCCTTTAGGAAACCTATCTAAATCTGACAACAACTCAGAGGAAGATCAGAAATGGAAAGAACAGGAATGTGTACTTTTAAACATTCATTTCTAGAACTATCCTGCACAAAATATATTTTAGAAGAGTTTGCACTCAAGTTGCATCAAAAGACTTGAAGAGAGTTTAGCTAAAGTAATTAGACGACTACACACTCATCCAGAGCCGTGTTACACAAGATCTCTACAACAGAATTAACAACTGCTTCTCTTGATACTTGTTCACAGGCATAATCATTGCAAAAAAAAGCCCAAAGATAGATTCACCCGATTTTCATCAGTCACTGGTTTCAGGCTTCCAGCAGCTCAATGCAGAACCAGGCTTCTCACAAACTTCACACCAGAAACACTGATTGTACAGGTCAGATGTGAAAACCCACCAATGAAGACCCATAAAACAATCTTGCAAACAAAGCTATCCATCAGGCCCATTATACCTCTGTGGTACCAGCATAGCCACAGTTGTTCACTTTGAGTCCAACCACCTTGAGTAGAAATCACCAATTTTCAGGACTTCTGCACTTAGGAACACTCTGTAAGCTTCCTTCAAGTTGCCTTTTTATCAGGAGTAAGAAGACCGTAATTTCAGTTTTATGTCACCTATGAAGTGGATGCTTTTTATTTTTTTCCAAAATAAACAAAGGTACTTAAAATCTGACAGGAATTGTGCTCTGATAGAACAGTTTGACCAAGTACAGGGAAAATTATTTTAGAAAAATTCCCATGCTTTGAAGATAGAAAACAAATTTCAAGTTTTATGAACTACAGGAATTAATTTCTTTTTTAAGTTAAATAAAAACAATAGCAAAAAGGCCAAAACACCTCCCCTATGACTTAAAGAGAGTCCAGAAGAAACAAAAATCCAAAAATTCTCTTAGATATAATTCTGTGTACTTAATACTTTATTCTGAAATGGTAACTAAATAGAAAGTAACAACATTCATGTGCAAATTGCTGAGTTTTGTATTATACCATGAGGCAAAACAATAAGGGAGTCAGTGCTTGTTGACGTGACAGTGAACTGAGCATAGCACTGTGTACACTGTCCAAGGCACATAAAATTAGCAGACTTCAAAAGATGCAGTTTTTCATCTTAAAGTAATCCTGGTACCCTGAAAGATTTCAGCTCCAGTCAGAAGCTAATGTATCCTTCCAGATGCTTTTGCACAAGAACAGATTAAGCTCTTAAAATAGAGAGATCCAATCCTGAGCACACACAGTAATGTCAGTAGCTTTAGATCCTGGAAGCTTGCATGACCATCTCTGGGCAGTAACAGCACAAGAGTCAATTCCAACAACCCAGAAATTTGTCTCTCCATCCCCCTCCATCCCTACTTCCACCTTATACTAATAAACCACTGTCTCCAGAGGAAAAAATAGCCTATGAACCTCTGGACTGAAAATTACAAGCATCTGTCAGAAGCAGCACAGCATATTTGGGGGTTGAAAGTGACTCCAGAATGTACCAAGGTGTAAACTCCTCTAAAAAAACGTGGGGGATACTCAGCTATAAAAACAGACTTTAGCTTTAGAACTTCCCATATCAGGTTGCAGAGGGAGGATGAGATGATTAATCTGGTTTTCCAAGATAAAAATACACATCACTTCAAAAAGCTCAGTCATATTCAGAAAAAAAAAAAGTAATAGTAAAAATATAAAACACAGCACATCCAGCAGACACATCCTCATCTTTCATAGGCAACATGTCATACCAGTTATTTTCTAGTATTTCCACAGCATATCTGGTAGTCCAGATGATATGGTGGACCTTTATTTAACTACTTCAGAGTAGTAATACAGAGTTTGTACTACATGATGCAAGTCACTTGGATAAATTTGGTTATTTTTGTCATTTGGTACTGAACCTCACCATCAGTAGAAGCCAACCCCACCAGGGGAGCCATAACCATATGCCAGCGCTTTTCACTCCTGCCTAATTCTGCGTACAATCTTGTTTCCTCTGCTCAGAAAACGACCTACATATGTAGTCAAAAAATGCTACCAGGAGCACTACATTTGTCAGATTCAAATATAGCCTTCAAAAATAAATACTACACACATTTTGAGCACAAACCAAGCACTGAGCAGTAAGCTTACATTGTGAAGATACCTCATGTACAAAAGACTGGGGTCAAGGAGAAAATAAGGTACCTAACCAGGCAGGTTTGCATTGCAGACTCAGCAACATGCATATACTGTAGTCCTAAGTAATCCTGCTTTCATGAGAGCTTGGGTAGTATGTACATTAAGTAATGCCTAAGCCACACATTCAGCAAGAAAACAAAACCCTGAAAAGCTGATCATTAATTGAGCACAATTTATTCTGCGTGCCAAACAAGACAGGAATATCTAATTATCCAGCTAAGGACTGTACATCAAGACAGAGATCGACTTTGGAGGAGCAAGCTTAATGCTGTCACTTCCTGAACTCTGCTCAAACTGCTTTCCTTCCACAAGTAGTATGTAAGTGCTCTTGAAAAAGTGACCCAAACAGCTCACTACCTTAAGCACTATGCCAACACCCACCTACATCAGCTGTAGGCTTAAAACCTTCAGCATCCTCAGATGACAGAAGGATAAATTACTCCCATTGCAGGCAGGTGAGCTGTTGGCAAATCATGGCCAATGGGTTCAGGCGAATTAGGACACTGGACTGATTGCAGCCTAAGAAAGAAGCGATTTTGCAAACATGGCTGTTTATTATCATCCTTTTTAGTCTCTACTATGTTTGTCCCAGTGATTACTCTTTTCACTCTTCGCCTTCCTCCTCAAGACAGCAGGTTTTCAGCAGAAATAACTCTCATCTCCAGTCATGCCTGGTTCTTGCTTTTAGTGTTTCAGTTCTGGCCTGACCTCAGGCTTTGGTACAGACCAAAGATGAGCCAAGTGAAGGACCTGGCTTTCCAGTCAAGCACACAAACTAGCAGCCAACAGGCTGAGGCCTTCACCATTATCAGATGCCAAAGATCCAAACATGCTTTGTACCAATGACTTTTTTTCCTAGCTAAGCTCATACCAAGTGTTACCGAGCACATGCAATCCAATTCCCTAAACGTTTGGATTTTGCCCACATTTGCTGTAATGAGTATCTGTCCAAGTGTTGCATTCCTGAGATCTGGCTCAGACAAATTCCTAAAGAGTCTGGGATACCAGAACTGCTTGGAAATGGGCAGGTGGGAGGGAATAATGGCCATAACCTTGCTCTTAAGCCCTTTAGCCTGGAACTGTCATGAACTATGTATTTAGAAATTCAGATCTGAAAAGATCTAAGGATGATCTAAGCTCATGCTGAACATGTTTTCCCTTTTTATACATTCCCTATATTTTGTATTTGCACCGAGGGGAGGAGGGAGGGAAAGGGAACGTAACTGCTTCCGCCATAAAAATCTATTCAACATTTACAATAAAAGAGGATTTACGCTTGTCCTTGAAAGAAAGTCTTTATTTCCAGAAACATCTCTTTCTGTAATGGCTGTTGAAAAAAGGAGTTTTTCCATTGCAAAACAGCTCTAAGGAAAATGGTAAGAAATGGACAAGATAGACAAATGAGAGATGTTCCTCATTTCAGCATCTATCCTGTGGTTTTCATCCTTCAAAGTTTAACTGTATTCCTTTATAAAACAGTCACAAGAAAAATAACCATTTTCTCACACAGACAAAATTAACATTGATCCACCCTGCACCAGCAAGGGCAGAAAGAACATCACTACATCTGCTTTTACAGCACCACAGTACTGCTTGTAACACAGTAATTCATTTTGTAAATGCAAGCAAACACATATTTGGAGTAGATCTCTTGATGGGCAATTTGCAGAAAGCTATAGGAAAGAAACCTCAGAAACATATAAAACTACATGCAGTTAAGTTTTCACTGGTATTTAGGCAGGAGAGCGTTCATAACACTACACCCCTGCACCCTCACATTTTAGCAGTTTGCACCATCACTGAAACATCACATTAGTAAACAGACTTCTTACAGCAGCATTAGGAAATTCTGGCTCACTTTGGGCAGTAAAACGATAATCAGAAGTCTCCAAGAGATGAAAAGGAACAAAAAAAGTTCCACCAATTTCTAATGCCTTGATGAAATTATCCAGGCTCCCTCTGGTGGAAGATTTAATGTAGAGACTGTTCCAGTTTGCTATATGAGAACAGCTTTGAACCACAACTGTTTTTTCCTTTTGTAAAATAAACTGTGGTAGGATTGGACTCTGCAATTCCTGGAGTCTCTTGTCATGCTTTAGTCACAGCAATCTGAGGTAAAGCTTTGTTTCTGGCCCTAAGCTACATCACATAAAGAAGAGCAATCTGTGATTTAAAAAAAAGACAAGAGAAAACATCACATTTTAAAAATATAAATCAGTGTCTTTGTGCTCCAAAATCCTCAGAACATTTCTCATTTCTTACTTCAGATCTCCAGAGTCCCAGCAGAACCACCACCTCTGCCCCTCATGTGGACAGAGGCCAAAGAGAGATAGCTCTCCCCAGGGCACACAAGAGATCTAGGGCTCCTAGTTATCTTTTCTGTGGTTTTTATATTGATTATATTAAGTACCAAGTCTCATATCTCTCCAACAACTAGAATATCATTTATTTGCACCACTGTAAGACAACTCCAACATGCCTGTGTATCTCTCTACAAAACACACACACACGGGAGTCATGCAAACCATCCATCCATTTCATTTCTCTACACCTCCTGAAGTTGTCATCGTAACCAGTTATGATCAAGGAACATGACAAGCTTTACAAACACAAAAAGACATCACTTTTGGTATTTTTAGTATCTACCACTAAATATATGTACTACATATTGCTATCAAAGTTCCTGTTACACATGTGATCTCATAGTCAAATTCAGTTTCGCATCCTGAACTTCATGACCAATGTTATCAACATTCTGCAGTCTGAAGTCTTGATTAAACAAAAAACATGCAGAGAGGTAGCATTAAAAAAAAAAAATTAAAAGAACCATCCAAGTTGGGGTAGGAAAACTGCAACCTGAAGATGTTGCTGTACGGGAAAACCAGCAGAAACCCTACATGGATGGAGTCAATTTTATTTCTGACAGCCCTTATTATGACTCACTAACTTTTCTTCCTTAATAAGGCCACGATCTGCATCAGAGAAAGATGCAGAGAAAGTGTGGGAACCAGCAGTCTGAGGACTCAGAAAATTATTCCATGGCTAAGAAACATAACTTTGCTACACAGAGGAAAACAAGTTTAGTTCTCAATTTGTCCTTGTGCTTTCATATAGAATAGGTTGCAAGATTATACCTACTATAGTCCAAGGATTCTGATTAACCTCATACAACCCATCTTAGATGATGAGTATAATTCAATCACTGCCAGATAGGATGGCAGCTGAAGCTGAAGAGCAACCAAAATCTGGAGGATATTTAGGACATAGCCAGCACAGAAACCAGTCTCATAGGTTAGAGGAAACAGTCCTCATCACCGCAAGTTCTTTGGCACAACTATAAAGTTTTACGAGAACCCACTGCTTGCAACCCATATAGGAAGGCAAACAAAGAGCAACAATTCACGTTCAGGACGTCATAAATAAAATTTAAAGCCTTCCAAACCAAGCCTTAACTTATCCAGACCAGGGAGATTCCTACCGCATTTTGTCCCAGAGGCATTCCTCTAGCGCCCAAGGGAACCAGCAGAGAGGTATTTACAGTTCAGTAAGACAGGTGCGATCTCCTCGCCCCTGACTCCCCAGAGCCGCCTCAAATGCAAAGCGTGCGGTGTGCGCTGTTGACACTGACAGACCACCCTAAAGATGAAACTGCAGAAAGGATGCGAGGCCATTCTCCTCGTACAGAAACCAAACTACTCTCCCAGCAACGGGGCAGGACTACACCACCCGTAGGTA
Source organism: Oreocharis arfaki (assembly GCA_013398015.1). Lineage (NCBI taxonomy): Eukaryota > Metazoa > Chordata > Aves > Passeriformes > Paramythiidae > Oreocharis > Oreocharis arfaki. The sequence goes on from VZRR01008600.1 coordinate 235,137, forward strand.
AAATCGAAGAGGGCAAGCACACACACCGTCCTCTTGCACACCGCTCTGCGATGGCCATGGGACCCCGCCCCGGACCTCGCTCAGCCGAGCGCTCCCCTCGCCAGCTCTCCAGCTTTGCACACCCCGGGGCCAGTTCGCCTTCTGCCTCATCGCAAGGAGCTTGCGGGCGCGCAGGGACGGGTAATTGCCGGCTCGGTTAAACCTGCCCAGGGGGAGCGCTGACCGCGCCGGGCAAAAGCCGGGTCCCCGCGGAGGAAGGAGCCCGGCGGAGCGGCGCGGCACTCACCGATGCCCAGCCCCACCACCACGCGTCCCGCCAGCAGCGTCTCCTTGTCGCGGGCGGCGGCCCGTGAGCCGGAC
>VZRR01008600.1:235516-379082 GCA_013398015.1 Oreocharis arfaki
CGTGAAGAGGCCGCTGGCCAGCAGGATGCAGGGCCGCCGGCCGCATAGCCCGTTCAGGACGCCGCCGGCCAGGGCGGACAGGGCGGCGGCGCCCACCGTGCCGGAGACGAGCAGCTCCTGCCAGAGCGCGTCCAGGTTGAGCTCCCTCTTGAGGAGGAGCAGTGCCCCCGACACCACGCCGGTGTCGTAGCCGAAGAGGAAGCCCCCCAGGGCGGAGAAGACCGACACCACGTAGACGAAGCCAGGGGTCTCGTCCTGCTGGAACTGGCGCCGCGCCGCCCGCTCCAGCTCTCCACCCGACGCCGCGCTGTTGAGGCTGGAACAGGACTCGGCGGCGATGAGGCTCCGCTCGCCCGCCGCCGCACCCGAGCCGGCGGACCCGTCCGCCTGCCGCCGCCGCTTCTCGCCCATCAGGTTGCTCAGGCTCCGCAGCGTGTACTCCACATTATCGCTGGCCTTGCGGGACATGGGACGGCCGCGGCAGCTCCCGCCCCGACCGGGGAAGGGCAGGGGGCTGAGGCAGGCGGCTGCCGGGCTACTCAGACTAGGGCGGCGGGGCTGCCGCTGCTGCCGACGCTGCCCGTCCTCGGCGCGCCAGCCCCTCTCGGGCCGCGCTCAGCTGAGTCGCATCGTCCCCCCGCCGCCGGGTGGACTTGAGGGGAAGTTGCCGCCGCTCCCAGCGCCCGGGCGGAGCTGGAGGCGGAGGCGGGCGGGGACAGCGGTGAGCGCGGCCCGGCGGGCGCAGGGGGCGGGCCCGGCCGCCCCCCCACCCCCGTGCGCGGTACGGGGCAGGCGCGGCCCGGAGCGCCTGCGCACGGAGCGTCTCTGCTCGCTCGCTCGCGGGCGGTACGGGCGGGCCAGCTGGCGGCGTGGGCTCGGGGCAGGAAGGAAGTCAGGATAGAAGCTAGGAAGGAAGCCCTGGGCGAGTGGGCGCCACGCAAACCCGGGGGCCGGTCCCCGAGCCCGCGGAGCTGTTCCTGCTGTCAGCCCCCGTCTGCATCAGGTGGAAGGGGCCGCCGGCCGGAGCTGCCCGCCCGCCCCTCGCGTGGTTCCCGCACTGCCCGGGGAGCGCTGTCCAAGTGCCTGGCGCGCGTAAGGATCGCAGTTGACTTAAAAATTGTTTCAACGGAGACAGCGTTCGGCGTCCCCGTTTGTCATCTTCTGAAGTGCTGGGTGACACCGGCTTTGCTGCTGAGCACGGAAGTAGCAGGTTTTCGCTGCTGGGATCTCCCAGCTCTCTTGGTCCAAGCTCACTTGAGGGCACCATTTCAGATCGTTAGTGTCGATTGATTGTCCCGACCTCCCCTGCTTTCCCCTTTTTCCAGAGTGTTGAACAAGAAAAGCCCTGGGGCTGCACAGCTCAGAAAAGCCCTTTGGCACTGCTGCCTTTGCAGTCGCTGGCTGTCACTGCAGGAGTTCTGAGCGAGCCTGCCCGCCCCCGTCCTTGCCAGCTGCACGGGGAGCTGTAGCAAGCGCTGCGCTGCTACCACGGAACGTGGCAAGAGCACTGGAACAGGCTGCCCAGGGACGTCTCGCTCTCTGCAAACACTGAAAACCCACCTGGACGTGTTCCTGTGTAACCTGCTCTAGGTAACCCTGTCTTGGCAGGGGGGTTGAATGATCTCCAGAGGTCCCTTCCAACCCTAACGATTTTGTGATTCTGTTACAAAAAAAAAGGGGACATTTCCAGCAGTTGTTCAGAGAGAAAGAGGTTTCGTACNTATCGCTGGCCTTGCGGGACATGGGACGGCCGCGGCAGCTCCCGCCCCGACCGGGGAAGGGCAGGGGGCTGAGGCAGGCGGCTGCCGGGCTACTCAGACTAGGGCGGCGGGGCTGCCGCTGCTGCCGACGCTGCCCGTCCTCGGCGCGCCAGCCCCTCTCGGGCCGCGCTCAGCTGAGTCGCATCGTCCCCCCGCCGCCGGGTGGACTTGAGGGGAAGTTGCCGCCGCTCCCAGCGCCCGGGCGGAGCTGGAGGCGGAGGCGGGCGGGGACAGCGGTGAGCGCGGCCCGGCGGGCGCAGGGGGCGGGCCCGGCCGCCCCCCCACCCCCGTGCGCGGTACGGGGCAGGCGCGGCCCGGAGCGCCTGCGCACGGAGCGTCTCTGCTCGCTCGCTCGCGGGCGGTACGGGCGGGCCAGCTGGCGGCGTGGGCTCGGGGCAGGNCAGCGTTCGGCGTCCCCGTTTGTCATCTTCTGAAGTGCTGGGTGACACCGGCTTTGCTGCTGAGCACGGAAGTAGCAGGTTTTCGCTGCTGGGATCTCCCAGCTCTCTTGGTCCAAGCTCACTTGAGGGCACCATTTCAGATCGTTAGTGTCGATTGATTGTCCCGACCTCCCCTGCTTTCCCCTTTTTCCAGAGTGTTGAACAAGAAAAGCCCTGGGGCTGCACAGCTCAGAAAAGCCCTTTGGCACTGCTGCCTTTGCAGTCGCTGGCTGTCACTGCAGGAGTTCTGAGCGAGCCTGCCCGCCCCCGTCCTTGCCAGCTGCACGGGGAGCTGTAGCAAGCGCTGCGCTGCTACCACGGAACGTGGCAAGAGCACTGGAACAGGCTGCCCAGGGACGTCTCGCTCTCTGCAAACACTGAAAACCCACCTGGACGTGTTCCTGTGTAACCTGCTCTAGGTAACCCTGTCTTGGCAGGGGGGTTGAATGATCTCCAGAGGTCCCTTCCAACCCTAACGATTTTGTGATTCTGTTACAAAAAAAAAGGGGACATTTCCAGCAGTTGTTCAGAGAGAAAGAGGTTTCGTACCATGTAGGACCAGAGTTTGGAGCTTGTTCTGGTGTTTATGCTTGAAGGAGAGCATCGCGTTTTGCTAATTCCACCTTTAAACTGTCTTTTGGGGGATTTTTCACCGAGATGCAGAGCCTGGCAGATCCTGTCAGCAGGGAGAGGTGCCTGGCTCCATGGAGACCCAGGCAACTTTTGCTGCTGGTGTGCATGGAAGGGCCTTCCAGGTGCAATGCAGACCTTGGGGAAAAAAAAATACAATACCACAATATTATCATTTGTACTTCTTGTATATATATATTGGCACATAAATGGATAAAACAAAGTTTTCCTTCTGACTTGACTGTCTTCTGTAGAGATTCTCATAATGAGGCCAGCCAGTAGCTGGAGAATTTTGGTAATTAACTGGATCAGTTACTAGCCCACACCTTGTGAGTAGTAGTAGTCATAGCCATGTGATTTTAAAAATTAGAAGAGGGAGCAAAGTCCAACATGGCCAGCTGCACACAGCCTCTTTGGTGGTTTGCCTCTGCCTCAAAGTAAGCTGTGACATACTAATACTGGTCCAGATAATACCAACTAGATAAAATAGTGAGCTATAGTTACTAAAATGAATTATAGTAACAGTATAATAATGTCTATATAATTAATCCAGTTAGAGACAGATGTGGCAGTGGATTTCTAAATACAATAGGTTAGCTTGCATGTTTGAGCATGGGAGAAGCCTGAATTAGATAATAATTAAATGCATGTTAACATTCAGTTATTTTTAGTCAAGATTTGGGTAACATAATATGATTGGCATGGGCCATTCCGTATTCTGGTAAAGACCAATAGGGGCCAACCCAGTACCAGAGCAAGAAACAGTTCTAGGTTCTAGCATCTGGAGTAAAGTTATTACAGAATATGCTGAGTTGGAAGAGACCCACAAGGATCATCAAGCCCAAGTCCCAGCCCTGCACAGCACCATCCCCAAGAGTCACACCATTTGCCCAAGAGCATTGTCCAAACACTTCTTGAACTCTGCCAGGCTGGTGCTGTGACCACTGCCCTGAGGAGCCTGTTCCAGTGTCCAACCACCCTCTGGATGAAAAACTTTTTTCTAATATCCAACCTAAACCTCCCCTGACACAATTTCAGGCCGTTCCCTCAGGTCCTGTCACTGGTCACCACAGAGAAGAGATCAGTGTCTGCCCCTCCTCTTCGCTCATTAGGAAGCTGTAAAGTGCAATGAGGTCTCCCCTCAGTCTCCTCCAGGCTGAGCAGACCAGGTGACCTCAGCCGTTCCTCATATGGATTCTCCTCAAGGCCCTTCACTATCTTGCTTGCCCTTCTGTGAACACTCTCTAACAGTTTAATGTATTTTTTATGTTGTGGTGCCCAGAACTGCCCCCAGGACTCGAGGTGAGGCTGCCCCAGTGCAGAGCAGAGCAGGACAATCCCCTCCCTTGCCCTGCTGGCAATGCTGTGCCTGATGCCGCCCAGGACACGGTTGGCCTTCCTGGCCTTCCCAAGGGCGCTGCTGACTCAGGTTCAACTTGCCATCAACCAGGACCCCAGGTCCCTTTCTGTGGCACTGCTTTCCATCCTCTCATTCCCCAGTCTGTCTGTACATCCAGGGTTGGCCTGTTCCAGGTGCAGAATCTGGTACTTTTCCATGGTTGAACTGCTGAATGCTATTTTGTCCAGAAGTATATGAGAGACAGTATCAAAAGCTTTACTGAAATCCAAAAATACTACGTCAACTGACTTCCCTTGATCAAATAGGTGGGTTACCAGGAACTGTCCCCTCAGGTCCAGCAGCTCTCCCTGATCAGATTGGCTTACATTTCTACAGCACCAGCAAGAGAGAAGCTGTAATCTTCCAGAAGTCTCCAGACTTGCCTGACAAGCACAACACTCACTAGTTTTTATATGTAAGCCCCAAATAAAATTGTGGGACACAGTGCATGAAACAGAAAGCATTCACACCAAATCCCTAGCCAGCTAGAAGGAATGTTTTTACAGAATATTGTCACAACAGCTGGCTGTCACAAAAACAACCTGTCTTATTAACAGCCATCTCAGATGCTGGAGGCATTCTGTATATTGCAGTTAATAGAGACTCAAGAGAGCTAACAAAAAGCTTTTATTTTTTCCATTGGTGGCCCAACACAATCACAAACAGACATAATTTCTCATCAGATCATGCTGTCAAGCTTATCTCTTAAAAGGATTCCCTGAAGAAACACAACAGAAAGTTCAGCTGTGAGATATACTACACTAAAGACTGACTTCCTGAGAAAGACGGAGGATTTGTTTGGTTTGTAGATTTTCGTAATTGTAATAATCTCTCCATAGTACTGGATTTCGTGATTAAAGCTGACTTATAAATGATTTTACATTAATGCAAAATGCAGTAGGTATGATTAGTAATCTAAGACAGGGTGTCAGATCCAAAGAAGGATTTGAGTGAATTTTAGGTATGACGTTATGCTTTAAAAGAGACTTAATGTTTAATTGAAACACTGTTTAGATTCACAGCACTTTCTCATTCTCTCCTTCAAGGTGTGTTTGCACAATTGTTTGCCAGGATGTTGTGAACTGGATCAAAGAACTGGTCCAGCTTTAAAAAAATCAAATTTTTGTGTTTCACAGAGGGCAGGAATAATCATAGGATTTTACTGCTTTTATGTTGTTGATACATGGCATACATCAGAAAATGTCTTCCAGAAAACTACTGAGCACTTTGTACGTGTGCCCAGAATTCTGCCAGACCAGAACAGGGGAGTTAGCTCCTGTCTTTGCTGACAGTCAGAAGTGGGTGGATGAGTGCCAGAATCTCCTGGAGATTTCAGACCAGCCAAAATTCACAGAGAGATGCTGTAGATCTATTGTGTGATAGTCTGATGGTCAATAGCCTCACCCAGCAAGTGTGAGGCCAGATTTGCTTCAGCCCAGGAGGACTGAAATCTCTTTCTCGCCTCTCAAGAAGACTATAGGTTCAATAGGGAAAAGATGGATTCTTAAAGGAAATTGGGTTGATGTGCAGACAAGAATGTAAGAGCCATGGGGTTAGACAGACAGTGAGGCAGAAAAGGATGTTATTCTGTGGCAAAAGAAGGTCAGCCTTATCAATGATGGTCTTATTCTTTACATAAAACTGGTTGCACTAAAAAAAAGGGAGTAATATAAGAAGCAAATCCTCAAACCAAGAACTCTTCCCATCTCAGCTGGTGCTGTAGGTGTGGGCATGAGGGCTTTAGCCTCATGTGGGTTTCAGCAATACAGTGTCCAACCCCTTGTGTTTTTAAGCTCATAAGCTAATTTCTTGTTTGTTATTGTTTTGATGCTTTAACCTCTGATACTCCTTTGATAGTCAATTATTTTGCCACAGTATTTTGGCAAACAGAGTTGCTGTGTGAGTTGAGAAATACCACTGTCCTGGGCTGAGGCAAATCACCTAGCTGAATATGCAAAAAAAGATCAGCAAATGCAGTTTATAACAGCAGCTTATATAACCTTGGAAACCTTGGAAAAGCAATTATACTCATGACAGAACCTTTTCTTACAAGTTAAGTTTGCTTGCAGGTCTCAAGGCTCCAAAACCTTTTCTGTACACAGAATTTTACATTATCAGTGTGCCATGGTGGGGTACAACTTTTATGAAAAGTATTTCTTCCTGCTGAGAAGACACAAACCCTGACCCATGATCACACCAGTTTGTTGAGTTTGCAGATATGTGTGGGTAATATAAAGTTGTGACTGTAAGGAATTCTCTAAAAGAGAAAAACAGAATCTGAAAATAGGAATTTAGAAACTATTTGAAATAAGCAGTATATTGCCATCAAACTTCCTTTTATTTCTAAGGTCATCCTATTCCAGTGTTGTTTGGTCTCTTTGGAAAGAAGATACTTTCAGATACATTCTATAGTTTTCTGGTCCCCATATTACATTTCTTCTCCAGCCATTTTATCTATCTTGACAGAGTCATTCATTTATCTGAGTGTGCCTATCTCCGAGCTCTCAATACAGTTTTAGTTATTTGCAATCCTTCCAGTGTTTGATTTGGGTTCTGTTTTGTATGTACAGATCCTGATTAGATCCTACTCCAATATCTCAACAAAAGTCACCTCTCATATACACAACCTCTCCTTGATTGGATGCTGCTATATAGTACTCTTATTCCAGGATGTCCTGGTCTGCAGTGAGACTTTTAGAGTATTATTTACCTTCTGCTGCAGTTCTCTGAAGCTGTAAACTGGGACACCACTATTGACCTCCTCTGTGAAATCCTTTTGAAATGAAAGTAGCATCAGAATTTATTGATAAGGAATGTACTGGCACCATGCATTTAATCCTACTGGTCAAGGGTTAAGAGATAAATTGCTTAAAAAGTAGGAAGAGTTACAGCCTTAGCACTGGAGAAGGGTGTGGATGATGGTGATGGCAGAAAGAAGCAGACAAACTGTGAGATGAAGCATTCCTTGCCTAACAGGCAGACTGGCAGCAGTACAGCCAAGGTTGCTAAGATCTCACATCACAGGCAGTTTCAATCCCAGGTAACTTTACCAAAGTAACCATTTGAGTTCACATGTTCCATAATTTCACTCTCTTTCATTCTATATATATGAATTTCAGCAAATCCACTTCAGTCCTATTGAAAATGCAATTGTAAGAAACACATTTTTTGAAGCTAATTTTTTCTCTCTGTTTTTAAAATCTACAACTTTTTTATGCTTTAGAGCAGGGACTCAGTTTTTGGCAGGAGAACAGTTCCTTTCTGGCTTTCCTTTGGCTGTCAAAAGGAAGATCTAACGAGATTTGACTGAAACAGAGTCTCTGGTAGAGTCAGCAGCAATGCATGTGAAAACGTGGTGCTAAATCCAGTGTGCCCCAATGACTGCGACTGCAGCCATGAAATAGAGAGTTGTGCACTGACCTCTGTGCAGGTGTCCAGGGGTGAGGGTCAGGTGACACATTTAAATGCATTGCTCTAAAATTCAGGGCCCAGCACATGCTAAAAGCCAGTGGCAGTGCAAAATGGGGAGTATAGGGGGGGAAGCAGACGTTTATTATTGTACAATTTGGATTTTTTTACGTTTGTATACTTGCAAAGATGGCTTGCCAGGTTACAATCCTTATCATTATTACCCTGTAAGTGTTATAACTAGTTAGTTATGATACCTGGCATCATGAAAATCAAGGACTTGGCACACCTCTACTCGTGAGATTCCAGGGATAGGAGGGATGCTCTTCATACACGGTATCTTCAAACGTTTGTCTGCCAATGCAGAGCTGCTTGTCTGTCTGCCAAACAGAAACCTCCTCAAGTGCTGCAGGTAAGCCCAGATTAACAACAGGCCATCCCTCAGTCAGTTTGGATTTCTGGAATCAGAGTAATGCTCTCTTCCAGCACACACCTAGCATCTGGTGTACATGGAAGACACATAGAGGAAGAAGAGACCCATCAATTTCAGTTCAAACCTCCTTCATTCTATTGCTCACTAAACAAATTTGATTTATGAGAGTCCATTTCCCTAAAAGGTGGGCAGTACTTCTAAACTAAATCCTTCTACAGATTATATAAGACCAGAATATCATTTGTCTATCATTTAATGAAAAATAAATCAGAAAGGCTTTCAGGCTTATTTATGACTACACGCTATTCTGCATCCCTAGAAAAGTAGCATCTGACCTGGCATGAATTCCCTACTTTATAAACTCTCACCTCATCAATGCAAAATATTCTCATCAAATTAAAGTTCCAAGAAGTGGAAGCCATATGCTGTAAGCAGCAGGTTAAAAGCTAGCTTTGCTCTCACCCTGACACTGCATTGCCTCAGAGCAGAGCACTACAGAAGTGCTTTTTCCGAGTTTGTAAATGAAACTGTGATGCGGGGTGCTGTGGGGTGGCTGAAATCGCCACGTTAACCCGAAAGCATCCCCTGCAAGGGATGCCCTTGCATCCTAGCAGGATGCCCGGCACCTCGCAGGCCGAATTCCAGCCCCCGTGCCGATGGATGGCACCGAGACACAGCCCCACACCCAGGCCAGGATAGCTCAGGTGTTTCCAGGGGCAAAGAGTTCGGAGGGCTCTGCGCACGGGTTCCGAAAGGTTTATTCCGAAGGGTCCAGAGGCGAAAGAGAGCGAGCAGGCCTCATGTACAAGCTTATAAGGGGTAACAGAAAGGGGGCTGGCAGAGCACCAGTAACCAATTACCTGGGGGCAAGGGGCAGGGGGAAGGCAGAGGGATACAATAACCAATGGGGAGAAGGAAGGGGCAGAGTGGGGGACCAGGTACCAGACAGGTACTGCCTGATGGGAGAAGAAGTCTTTCCCTGTAACCCGAGTCGGGGGAGCTATTTACTTTCTGAGTTGACCCACCAGCGCAGGGGGTCTCCTGGACCAGGGGTTTCTGGCATCTCAGCGTCTACCATTGCCAGCTCAACTGCCCCAACAAAACTGGAAACAGACCAGGAAGAATCCAGTTACTGACTCATTAAGTTGGTCGACCCTTTGGATCTGGCAGACTATGAATCCGTTGAAATTTGTTTAGTGGGATTTTTTCTGAGAGGACTGTACCAAGAGGGATAGCCAACTTTGAGAAGGAAATTGGACCATGTGAATTCCCTGTGCAAAGGCAAAATACACTCAGAGAGTGCCTAAAGTTGACTGACACATGCTAGGCATCATACTGGCATGAGGAAGCTGAAATCCAGGACTTTGCATTGCTGGGAAAGAGGATGTAGCCACAGCACACTGTCATTTGTATTTGCTTCCTCGCTTATTTCTTTCTGTATCTGTACTTCAAGAGTCCTGTTTCCAATGTAGATGGATGGGTTTTTTTAAATCTATTTTGTTATGCTCTAAGTATTAAAAGCTGCTGCATTTTAAAATAGGTCCTCTGTGAAATGTTTTCTGGAACTTCCTCTAGAATTTTTAACAATTCCCTGACTAACAGCATACTGGCCAAGGTGATAATATTAAATATAACATTAAATGCTCTTGAAAATTGCATTAATAGGGATTTTTGACCTCTTCAAAGCATTTGATATGTGGATGTGCTAATCCCTTGGGAAGGTTAAGGCCCTCAGTAGGGTGTTGAATGGTCACTAATACCCATAACAAAGTAATGCCACTGACTTTTAAAAGCATCTGTAAGTTCAGTGAGGACTGTGCTTACAATATGACATTAACAACACATGGCCCTGGGTTTAACTAGGAGGCACTTTTGATGGTGCTCTGGGTGAAAGAATGGGAGTTAAACACACAGGATCCCTTTCTAGCAGCTTTCCAAGGTACCAGGCTATTTTCACTAGTGATGGAAAATTTCTGCACCTGCTTCTCTCTACAGCTACAAATTATATGCCTAAATAAGGCAGATTTGAGCCCATCCCATTTTTGCTAGCATCAAAAGGCAGGCATTTGGAGGCTTCCCTCAGGTGTCTTCAGCGATGCATAGTGCCTGGCAATCAGGAGGAGCAGCTGCACTGCCAGGCACAGTTGCAGAGGCTCTGCCATCAGGGACACAGAGACTTTGTAGTGTACTGCACATGGCTGGAATGTGGCCATGGATGGATATACAATATTTAGGTGGAGAAGAGCTGGAGATGTCCTGCTTTACATTAAAGAGCTCCTTGACAGCTGCAGTGCCCCAGTATCAAACTGGAGACAAGACCTGCTGAGAGCTGCTGGGTCAAAATCACAGCAAGGAGCAACCAGGAGATGTTGTGGTAGATGAGTGCTACAGACTGCATGTTATGAGGAGGCAGGGGCTGAAGCCTCCGATTTGGAGCCCTTGTCCTCACTGGGGATTTCAGCCACCTGGTTGTCTGCTGGAAGGGCAGCACAGCACTGGGCAGGCAATCCAGGATGTTCTTAGAGTGCAATGGTAGCATTTTCCTAATACAAGAGCAGGGCAGTCATCGTTGACTCCTTCATGCTGGATTGGCTTTGTGCTGAGGAGCAAGGAAGAAGTGGGGTGAGAGGGGTCACAGAGCACTGCTCCGGGATGTGGGTGGGTTGTCACAGGCTGCAGCAGCCATGAGGTGACAGATGTAGCAGAGCTAGGAAGGTGAGCCACAGAGCTGAGACTCTGGGTGAGCAGATTTACTTATTCAGGAAATAGCCTGTGGGAAGCAGCTGTGAAGGCGGAAAGTACCCAGAAGAGCTAACTGGTTTTTAAAGAGAACTTACTGAAAGCTCATGCATGAACTGTACCACTGTGCAGGAGCACAGGAAGCTTCAGCTGACAGTCCATGGGCTAGGCAAGGACCATCCAGGTGAACTACAATACAGACAGGGAATATGCAGGAAGCAGAAACGAAAAGCACTGCTTAGGCACTGAGGAGTAAAATCAGGGAAGCTACAGCCCAGCTGGAACTAAAATTAGTGAGGGACATAAGGGGTAGTAAGGCAAAAAAAGATAGCTACAGGTATAACATGGGTCCACAGGTGGATGGGAGAGAAAACACAGTGAAGGTTGAAGTAATCAGCAGCTGTTTTCACACTAGTTGGCACACGTGAATCATGCTGTCTGGCCCTTGCACATATCAGCACAGGCTGGGAACAGAAGGGCAGTGCGGAAGCAGCAGTAAGGGAGCACTGAGATATCTCCTGTGCATTCAAACCCATGGAGTCAGGGGGTGGTCGAGAGCATCAATATTGCTGGCCGGTGTCATGGCAAGGGCCCTGTCTATCATCTACAGAAAATCATGGCAAACACGAGAGGACCCTGCTGACTGCAAGAAGGTTAATGTTACATTTATTTTTAAAGGCAAGACAGGATACAGTGAACTGTAGGTCAGCCTGAGTGATTCCCAAACAGGTCATTCCTTGTTACTCCCGGGACATTTACCTGAGGGACTGCAGGGGTGGCCTGGATAACAAGACAGCTTTGCCCTCTGTGCAAATGGTGTTTGTTCATCACCAAGAGCACAAGTAGTGCTGGGACCACGCTGGAGGACTGTGCGAGACAGAAAGCCGCAACTGGTGTGGCCGCATTCATGCTGCCTGCTGGGAATGGTCCCAGGAGCAACCCAACCCCAGCCACTCCCAGGCTTTGTCCTCAGGTCCTGTTGGTTGCTCCAAAACAGAGGCTGAAGTGATCTAAAATTTTGCACTTACACCTTTTATGGATCAGCACTCAATTTCTCTCACTAGTGCTACCTTTTTTAGCAGAGCAGAAGAGCCTCTCTGCTGACTATGTAGGCAGCTATAGCTCCCACCTCAACACTTCTGCTTACATGCTTAAAGCAGATGGTGTGAATACCCACCTCGATGTAGGCAACTGGGCATGCTGCCTGTACTAAAGCATTTACTGCAGAAAACAATGTCTCTGAGAGGTGCAGTTCCATGTGTAATACAGGCATAAATGTGAGGTCTTGGCTTACAGAAAGCAACATACAGTATTGTTAATAGAGACTAAAGCAATACGCACTTTATGTATAATGTGTTAATATGAAATATATGAGATAGAAAAGGATGGTGCAGTATTCAGTCTCCTCTACAACATTAACAGTGTAGTTTAGGATTCTCCTCTGCAACATTAACAATGCAGTTTAGGATACGTGGCGCTTCTAGCTCTGACAGTAACATGTGTAGGTGACACTAAGGGAACACCTAACACAGAAATGGCAGGTACCTACGATTAATCAATAGTAGAGGTATCCTCAATATGTACTAGGAGAGCACAGCCAAATACCCCACAGGGATGTTTGTGTACACGTTTGGGGAGGTAACAGGATACATTAAGGACTGCATCTTGAGTTGTGCAGTGATGCTGGTATTCTTCACAAGACTATGAGAATGTAAACACATTAAGGAAGTGTAAAAAATTTGGCTACACTGAAATGTGTGTGTTCACTCTCAACACTGAAGACTATTAAACTTACATTTTTTTTGCAAATCTGCAGCTGTATGTTAATCTTTGTGATAACTTTGATTTCAGATGGAAACACCTGAAACTTCACCTTAACTTCCAACTTCTACTGAAGCACAGGACAGATCTATATTTTTCTAATGGCAAATGGGTGGACCTTCTCTAAGTGAACAAGAACTGTTCAAGGAACAGAGTTTGGTGAATATATTTACCACTGTTATCAAAGATACAGTTCTGTGAATAATGGGGTGGTTATTTCTTAGGACCAATGGCAAGTGAAGAAGAGTCATCATTGTATTGCCATTTCTCTTACACTCATCTCTCCAAACCTGGCAATTAGAGAAGTTTGCATTCATAGCACTATTGTAGATAATATAAGAGTGAGAGAGAAAAAAATATAAAAAGAAACAGAAGAGGTTAAAAATGGCAGAGGAAGAAAAAAAAATCTTGAAGTACAGTAGGAAGAAGTCAGAATCAATAAAAACCAAATAGGCCTATGGGCTTTTGGAAACTTTAAAGAAGTGAAGATGGAAAAAAAAGGAGAGAGATGAGGGGAAAAAGATATGGTGAGTAAACAGGTGGAAATCTAAGTTTTAGCCACTGATTCCAGCTGAGTTGGGTTAGGTCAAGAGAATCAATCAACAAGCAGCAGTTCCTGAGGCAAAAAAGTCTGAACATCAATGGTATTTGAAGAAAAAAAAGAGAAGTAAATAAGCAATTGTTTGTGACACAATCCCTCCCTCTACTCCCTCTTGCTGTTGGGATTGACATTGCTTTAAAAGCCCGACAGCATGTGTTTGTAATCTGATGGTGAAGCTGTGTATCAAAGAGCTTCCAGGCTGGTATTTGTTAAGAAAAACTTCTACTGAAGCACAGGACAGACCTTTTCTAGGTTTCTTTGCAGGGACACACAGTCCAGATGGGTGTTTTTCAGATCTGCCTCCAAATGTCAACCCCACATCCAGGCCTACAGGGAATTTTCCAGTAGGATCTGTCTCAAGCCTTTATGTGAATTGGGCCCTTTGCAAGGCACAATACAGTTGGTTTTTGCTCTCTAGAGTTGTACCCTAGCCCTGTCTTTCTATGAGGCAGGGACAAGGGAACGGTACCTTCTACTTGGAATCTTCTTTCTCTAAACATCACCAGCATTCACCAACTCAGATAATAGCTTACCTCAGAAACAGAATTTAGTAGTGCCCTGCCAGCTTGAGAGTTCAACCCATGCCTGAAGGCTGCAATTGCTGGAGGATACAAGCTGGCCCAGCACCCACATGCTTTCCTCTTGGAGCCAATGCAGAGCACATGGGAGCAGACCAGCTATCTCAGTGGCCATTTGTCTCTGAACCATTGCAGAGGGGCAGCCCACCTGGCCTGTTCACATGATACAAATCCCTCCATCCTGGGCCTCCTACCTGCCCTTTCCAGCCCTCCTTTGCTGCTGGAAGAGGGTAGGGGACCACCAAACCAGGCTTGGATTTCTGCAGCCATTGTCATTGGACACAGAGATGAAGCCAGGATGGGCTTGTTTCTCATGAAGACAGCTGTGAACTGGGCTCTGACTCCTCTACAGGGATCAGCCTCCTCATGAGAAATGGTTTCCCTCAGCTGCAGCTTCCTTCCAGCCAGGTGCACTTTGGTCCCCACAGACCAGGCTGTCTGCTTCTCTCCACACAGAAATGACCTCTCCGACAAAGCCATTCCTCCTGTTCCTCCAAGCAGCACATTTTGCACGAACCGGTGTGCTGACAAATTCTGTTTGAACAGGAAATATTACTTCAGCATCACAGTGATATTTCCATTACTCCTAATAAGCTCGCTGTGTATTTTACATTGTGTTTGGGGGCCAGCAGAGCCTCAAAACACTGTTAGGTTTTTGAGCAAACAGCAATATTAAAAAACAGTATCTGGTCTGAAAATTTATCATTTAAACAAAAACAGAGATAGGGAAAATAGAGTTTGCATTATGTTAGCTAAACTGTCCTCCTTGTTCCCCACCAGGGAAATAGAAGGGAAAGTAGATAGGCTGTGAGATGGATTATTTTTTACAGGCATGCTGATTCCTCAAATTCATTCATGAAAAATGATCAGGGAAGAGAGGCACAGCGTTGAAGCACTGCAAATTACACTGGAACTTTCTATGGTACTAATGCATCAGTGCCTGTCATTTGAAATTTCTGCATCAGTTATCTGGGACCTAAACGAATGGACAAAAAGGTCATGTTTAGTCATCAAATTCTCATAACTGATTTGGGTAATAGGGTTCATCAACAGACATCAGAGAAAGCATCTGAGTCCAAGGATAAGAGAGGAGATGAGAGGATCTCCATGGATGTGGGAAATCTTCAAGAAAAATAATTACTAATGAAAGAAAATAAACCTTTTAAAGTAGACCACTGATTTGTTGTATGGGGGAGGACTTCAAATAAGCAATGTTCTTTTCTTACAGGTATTACATTGTCTGAGGCCATCAAAGCTGCCACTGCCAGCATCTTCCTGACTGTGATCCTTGGAACACCACTCATTAAACTCAAAGATGTTTGGAACTGGAACCCTAGGATGGGACCTGACACTATCCCCTATTACATTGAGCGTCCAGCTGGAACTCTTCTGGGGGATGATTCTAGGTGCTGAGATGCCTGTATGGGTACACGGCTCTCTAGGAATCTCTGTTCCCCCTCCCTTTCTGATGCAACATTAAGAACCAATATCCAGTTCTAGCTTTATTTTGTAATTGGTCACCTTGGTGTGTTGGACCATTGATTTAAGGTCTCTTCATTGACAAAAGGGATGAACTCTCCATTCTAGAGAGACTTGGACTCACCCCTTGAGAAAACAAATGAATTTGTGAAAAGCGCCAAAGGAGACCTGTTGCTCAGGAGCAATAAAAATGCCTACTTGAGGCCACACTTCCCAAACTAGGGCATACTCACACCAGGTTCATCTTCTGAGCAGCTGAGACTCTCTCACTAGTCGCTGTTAAAATATTTTTTCTCAGCCATGTTTCCCTCCTAAAAGATTTTGTCTCTTTTTAAAAATCTCAAAACAGACAGCCGATTGGCCTGAAGTTGTGCCAGGGGAGGTTCAGGTTGAATATCAGGAAAAGGTTCTCCACCCAGAGTGTGGTCAGGCACTGGAACAGGCTCTCGAGGAAGTGGTCACAGCACTAAGCCTGACAGAGTTCAGGAAGTGTTTGGCCATCACTCTCAGGCACATGGTGTGACTCTTGGGGTGTCCTATGCAGGGCTAGGAGTTGGACTCAAAGATCCTTGAGGGTCTCTTCCAACTCAGCTGATTTTGTGATTTTTTTATCCAGCAATGATCATCTCTCCTGAGTTCAAAGCAAAGAGCTAGCTGGTCTTCTCCATCCTAAGATTTTAATAATTGGGTATGTGCTCACTGACATGGTCAAATCAACATATTTCTTCTATCATTTTCTCTTTGGAAAAATTTTCCGAAATTTTCAGGAAAAATCCAGACTGAGACAAATGAAAAACTGAAGTCCAACAGTTATAGCCATGTTTTATTTCCAATGGGCAGCATTGAACAGCTTTAACTGTTGATGTGGCTGGCATCTGAAGAAGTGAGAGTATGTCTGCACCACATGCTGCAGCTTCGAGCACGTGTATCTGAACTAGAGCAGGGCACACCCTACCACCTGAGCACAGAGCCCTGCTCAGGCTAATTTGTCCTTCAGGCAGAGGCTTCATCAATGTAGTGCTGAACACCACATTAATAAAGGCAGGTTGAATAAGTAGCCCAGGTACCACTGAATCCCTAAATATTTAGTAGCATGTCTACACTAGGTCTTATGTCCTTCCATTTATAGCACTTCATGTAAGCCACTCAACACACCCCAACTTCAGATAAGCAACACAGGATATCTTCTATTAATAAGACTTGCCTGAAAATAGTTACAGTTGGTCCTCAAATTTCCCTGTGCCAGGAGAGTGATTTATTAATTCCCTTTTATTCAGGCATGAGGAATGTTGTGTCCCCAACCTGCCTGTGTTTGACGAACCAGGGTAAAACAGTTGCACAGTGGATTACATCTGTTGTAAGCAGCAGTGTTACAACAGTGAACTGCCACACCAGATGTGTTCTGCAACAGGAATTCATCTTGGGGACTGATCCTTTAAAAAATTCAACCCAGAAGTCACAATTGCTTCAAGGGATTCTACTTATACATATAAATATTTAAAGATTCATATTTGCTCTTACCTGCTATCCTGAAGGAAAAAAGCCCTGGGCTTTTACATTCAGCTTGTAAATGTTCAGAAATACACTTGGATACAGCAATGGGTCAAAGAAGATACTGCATTAAAGGAAAGCATTAAGTTATTCCATTAGATAGGCATTCACCAAAGAAAACTAGAAATGAAGGCATCACACACAGGGAGAAAAGTTATAGCAACAGATCCTTGGGGAAGGGGAGACTGGGCTTGAGGGAGACAGCAAGGCAGGCGCAGTCAGGAGCATCAATGCCAAGGGTGCTGTCCCCCAGTACTTGAGCAAGACGAGTAAAGCAGCTTGAGTGACAGTAACCACAGTCAGCCAAGGGTCCAGAGTGTCAATCCACTAGTTTAAGTAGGACAATCAAGACAGCAAACCAGGATCAGGATGAGTTCCAGTGAGGCAGTGACCAAGACAGCCAAGAGTCGCTGATGGCTAGACAAGTTCATGATAATGATGCTGATCCGACGTCACACCAGGAGGTCAAGTGCAAAGTGACAGGGGACATGGACATGGCTGTGGCATAGCTCAGGCACAAACAGGGGCAGGGGCCCGAGCTGAAAGGCAGCTCCAGGCTGCAGAAGCTTCTGCTCACAGCTTTCTCACACAACTCACCTAAACACAACTGGTGTGAACCAAGGTTACACAGAGACACCATGTCAGCATCAAAATTGAGCACAGGCAGACAACCCACCAGTGGTGAGGGTGCTTAAGGCATGACTACAAAAAAAACCAAGATGTAAAAAAAAGTAACTGGTGTGTTTTATGCCCCACTTGTCATATAGTCTCAAATATAACTGAAAAAAGAACTACTCAAACATCCTTCAGATGGGACTCAAAGCACCATGACTGAGAGAGGAGGAAGCAAAAAGTGGAGATAGTTTTTGTAATTCAAGTGCACATTCCATTAGTTGCAGCAGGACCCTTTTGGCTTCCCCTAACAGAAGTCAGCTGATAAAGGTACCAAATAGATTCTCTAGAGTGACCTGAATGCATTCTTGCTGTTATGATCTGGTGTCTGAACCTATCTATTGCACTAAAATCTGTTGCTGAAGTTTATGTGACAAGTGGTTTTAAACTTACCACTAGTTTTGATAATAAACAAGACTGTTTCAATGAAGGTCAATCTCTTTTGGGACTGGCTTTACCTGAACAAAATGGTACAGGCTAAATATAAACTTAACTATCCTTCAGCACCCTAGGCTAGTAAAACAAACACAAAAGTGTGCTGGCAGTTTTATTAGCAAAGTTCTAGAAACTGTTTTGTAAGAGGTTTTGAATGTGTAAACTTCTATAGATCCTGTGTGTTGAATCCATTACATTCAAGGCTTGAAAAACAGCAACACCAATTTGAAGAAAAGTGGTTAGGAAGTTTTGACTGTGAGAGGTAACATTTTTTGTGACTAATAATGTTGACACTAAAGTATTACTAATCCTCAACAACATTTTCCTTCTTGATTCAATATAAGAATGTGGCATTACAGCTGCTATTTTGATATCAACATCTGCCGTATGGAAATTCTGACTTTAAAAAGAAAACAAACCTAGTATATGCCAGACACTGGGATGAATGGAAAAGCATTAAAAGCTGATTTAAAATTGCAATATATGAAGAAAAAGTGTCAGGTGATGTAAATACCTAAAAAAAATGCCATGAAATTCTGGCATTTTATTTATGCATAATGAATTCGTAATGCAAAGCCCCATGACCTTCAAGTCAAGTTCAAGTTATGCAAGCCATGTGCAGGTGTGGTGGGTAAACTGAGCATTTTTAGTCACAGAACACACAGACAAATGCCAGAGGAGGCAGTTCTGCTCTTTTAGGCTTCCTTGCACTGAGCAGTCAAAGGAATTTTAAAATGGATAAAATACAGTAATTTTTTAGAAAGCTGCCTAATCTCATTTTAAGTCCCTAGACAGTGCATGCACATCAGAAAATTTACCTCATGTGGAAATCTTCATCTAGTAGATTTCAGCTTCCAGCTGGAAACTTCACCTGCAAGCTATTATGTTTTTCTCTAAAACACTGAGAAGTTTGTCATTTCTCATTCTCACATGTAAGCATTTATGCAACATTATCCATCACCTTCAAAGCTGAAGAAATCACACTTCTTACATTTCATATTGAAAGATTTATTTTAAAGTTTCTTATTTTTTCTGGCATTAATTATTTCTGGCAATGGCACAATTTTCAGTCTGTACACATGGATGTATTTCTTACGTATGAATGTTTTTCCACTACTTACATTTCAGTCTGAAGATGACATTGAAAACATGTTTGGAGTCAGTATAGCCAAGAAATTGTGAATAGGTATGTAGCTTTAGCAGCATTTTAAGATAATATTTAGCTGTGAAGTAAAATAGTGAAAACATGAGGACCAAGCAGCTCTAAACAGATATTCTTGAGCATCTGTCCAGCAGTTTAAATGTCCTACAGAAAAACAGAGCATGCTTATGACATTGAATATCTCACTGTCATGCCTCGTAAGGGGTACCTGACTGTAAACCTTTCTCCTGTGTGCTTCACTTCATTATTTAAAAGAGTTGTTTTGAATGAAAGGCTAAAAAAAGGGAATCAGCACTAAGATTTGAAGCCTTGAAAACCTGCTGGGCTGGCTGGTTGTTAATGCAGGGACTCAGTATGGAGTCCTAGCTACTCCCAAGGGCTGGCAGTGAGACTCAAGATAGCGCCCAAGGGCAGTCAGAAAACAGACTTAGGGCCTACTTCTAAGTCTGGCTTGGATTTGGGGGTGAGAAGGAAGTGCTACACCTATAATCTATACTCTTTTCCTTAAAGAAGGCCCCTACCACAGCATATCATTTTCCTTCACCTCGTTCCATACAGCTGTTGTGGCTGGCAGGCTGGGAACCAGGGATGCTGAGCTCTTGTGTGAACTGCAGCATTCCTATGCAGTTGCTAAAATTATCATAAGGACTGAAAGGAAGAGAATGGAAATAGCAATTAACAGCTTACAGTTCCCCAAATGCCTATCAGAATTCTGTGCAATGCAGAAGAACACTCCTGAAGCCCAGTGCATTTCCCTTGCTGGACATCAAAACTCTGTTATAAACTGAAGAACTGTGAGGGTTTCTGAAAGAAAAGGCAAAAACAGCCCTTATAACTTAAATCTATTGCTGGTACTGATCTTCCCATCTTCACTCCTCTTCCTCCACCTTTCTTAATAAATGCTTTAAAGCATTCACTGTTTGAACATACAAAGCATTACATTTATACTGAAGTCACTAGGATTATCTTCTTTACAGCCAGAACTGCAGCAAAGGCTCAGTGGAAGCAAGCTTTCAGACATCGGAGAACATTACCCACAGGATACAAACAAAAGCATTTTCATGGTACATAAACCCTCCTCCTAACCTCCTAAAGCAGACTTCACAGTGTTTTCATAAAGGAGAGATCTGGCTCTTGTAGACAAGCTGAGGGATCTATTTCAAATCATAGGACTTCTGTAAGACAACCTGCTGTTTCAATCTCTTTTATAGCAGATAATTTCTAGCTCACTACTTTGAAGCATGGTTTATCAAACAACTCAAACAGGGTGATTTCACAAAGGAACACCCTCTGTCTGGTTTGCATTCTCTCCAGCTATTCAGAGCTTGCACTTTGCTGAACTTATAGTTTACATGCTTTGTAACCTTGCTCAGCTTCTTTCAGGCAGCTATTAGTGACAATTAGTCCTTGTCAGCCTCAGGCATAAACCCAACACCTGCCATGCATCCAGATGCTTCCTTGTGCCTTCGTAGGCATTTCTACCTTCCACATGGGGCTGACAGACACCAATACTGTTCACATCATGTAGCTACAAAAATACCTCAGGAAATAAAAGACTCTCAAGTAGTATGTTTGCAAGTAACAAAGAGAAAAACCAAGTATAAAAGAAAAGCCATGTTTCTTCTCCCATTTTCGGATTAATATTTTTCTTCAAGGGAGAAAAGTATTGCTAGAAAAACTTAGTGAGCATTGCTTGCTCTTAAGTATGCCCACCAAGATTTGGATTGCCTATTCCACCCCAAAGTCCTACACTGCCTTCTAAGTGCCTCAACTTCTGAACATTGGGAGCACAGAGAAATAGAGGCAGTAAGGTGCAACTGCCTTTTGTCCCAGCTTCCTGGAAACCCAGGAAGACTGCTGGTGAGAGGAAGCGATAGCCTGAAGGTCTTATAGGAGCCAGTGGCTGATCTCCTACGGGCAAATGTCCTGTGGAGGCATTGCTGGTGACACATGCAGTACATCAGCCAGGCATCTTCATCCCAGGGCTTCAGG
Source organism: Oreocharis arfaki (assembly GCA_013398015.1). NCBI lineage: Eukaryota > Metazoa > Chordata > Aves > Passeriformes > Paramythiidae > Oreocharis > Oreocharis arfaki. Next base: position 256,617 of record VZRR01008600.1, read on the forward strand.
GCCTGGGTGTCCCACTGGATTCTCCTTTATGCTTCTCCTTTGCAGTACACCTTCCAAGACCCAATACTGCCATTTGCCATTTGCTGTATTAATGGGACCATTTCTGTGGAAGGGACTCTATGAAAGCAATGGCTGGTTTGATGTGGGGTTGGAAACGTCTGTGCAAAGAAGTGTATATTCTAGCTTTGCAGTAATATAGCTCTAGGAATAAGATGTTTTTCAGAACAAAATATCTGTAGTTATTTGTGGATAAATGTTAATGAAAGTCTTGCAGCAGTGACTGAGTATCTTTAGGTTTCAGTTTCTGGTCACATAAATTATTTCAGCCTTACTAGTTGCTGCTCAAAATCTGGCAATTTCAAAAGCAATTGATATTAAAGTGAATTTCCAATGTAGAAAACAGCCCATGATGCAAAGGAATTAAACATTTCATGAAAGAAAAATGTGGAAATCAAAATAAATGGTGGGGTTTGATGTACAGTCTAATATTCATTGCCAGAAATAAGAAATTCCTTCCCTACCCAGCAGTGTGAACAACCACCAGGCAAGAGCCACCACAAGCAGGATTCTGGGGAGTCTTTCCTTGCACCCCTGTGACTGTGCCAACATAATCCATCGGGAACCATTATGGTCATCATTCCCCTCTTGAGAAAGGGCGGTCAGCCTCTGGTTGGCAGGAGTAAATCCTATTTGCGAGTTTCCAAAAGGAGCATGAATTCATATGCTGGAGTCAGGGCATTCCAGGGGTCTTTGCTTATTTCACTTCTAGGGAGCACTATAAAGACATGGCCTCAAGATCAGGAAGATGCCAAAGGAAAATGGCTGGGGCAGGGGTTTGCACACTGCAGCACTGAACAGCTGATGATGCAGTTCGTCTTCGGAACCCAGAAGAGCGGTAAAGCGAGACACAGGGCACCGTTCTGCCTCTGTGCGAAACCTTGCTGAGCTCTCATCTCAAGCACAATTTGCAGCCCCACTCTCCACACATCAGGAAGGAAATAGCAGAGAGAGGGAAGAAGCACAGAAGGGCAACTAGAATGATGAGAGGGAGAGATCAGATACTTTGCAAGGAGAACTAAAAATGCTGAGAAGGCATACAAGCAAAGCTTACAAAATCATGAAACAGAAAAAAAGTTACATGCGTAAGTTTTCCACCAAATCCTTCAAGTATCAGAACTATAGATCACTCGCTGAAAATAGAAGGGGATCAATTTAAGATGTGTAAACTGCGCTTTTTTTCCCCATGGGTTTTAGTGAACTTGTGGAATCTGTTGCCATAGGAAGCTCTAGAGGCAAAAGGTTCAAGCAGTTCCTGGTCCATAAACAGATGCTGAAGGAACAGACCAGGACTTTCCCCTCCAGCATCCCTCACACAATGAATGTGGATGGTAGAGGCATAAAAGTAGAATGGATGGTAAAAAGCAGCTAGATTTGTGTGTTCTCCTTAAACAGCCTTTTCAATTTTCACCATCAGAGACTGGTCTGACACCACGGGGCATCTCTTGAACTCTGGGAAACCAAATGAATTTGCAACAGGCTTCAACTGATTCCTACACAGCATCAAAAAACAGCACTTGTTTTACAAAACATTACTTTTTGGATTTTTTAGTACCTGAGAAAATGCTGTATTAGGACAGAGAGCAAGTCCTCAAAAAGTTGTTCGTGGCTTTCTGAAGACCAACAGTTTTTGAAGTTATTTCACCAAGAAAGTTCATCTGTTTAACAAGAAAAACAGACTCAGATGACATTCAGGGCTGCCTACGCTGCTCAAGACAAATCAATGGTGAAAGGCATGCTAATCCCATTATGAACTATGTAGTAGCAACATCACCCCAAATATACTATCTGGCATTGCCCTCTCCTCATCTCAGTTTGCTGCATCAGTTTCTCTTTCACCTCTTCTGTTTAAGAAAGTGTCTACATGATCTTTCAACCAAGTCTGCTCCTTTGGGGCTGTAAGTAAAGACTTAGACACAAAGTGAACCTTATGTTCTCAGTTCTATGCCATGCAGTTGTTCTTCTTCATCATCCAGCAGGCTTTAGTTTGGTTTTAATTTTTGTTATTTTAAAATTATTTCTCTTACTCTGGTTTTTAGTAGTTGTTCTCCTTTTCCAACCCTGGTAGACACAGGTCCCAGGCTTGTCAGTCCCAAATAACTAGACTGTCTGTACCACTACAGAAACGCCTTCACTTTTTCCTTCCTATCTGATCCTGCCATGATACTTTTTCATAGCCCTCTCCCAGCTACGTCTCCCTGGATGAACCACAAGCTATGGCCAGAAGCTTCTATTAGTATTCCAGATCTGGTGCTCATCTGCCTCAGCAGTGATTAGCTTAGCCTAATGCAACCATATTTGCAAGTTTATAAGGACAGTTCACACTCTGATGCCTCTCCTTTGTGCCCAGAGACTTGCCTGGCTTTTTGACTGAATGTAGAGTAAGTGAAATATGTTTATAAACAACATAGTGTATTATAAATGTATTTTATATTGAACTGAATTTATATTTTACTCACTTACTGTGATGTTTATCAAACACTAACTTTTATAAATATCATAAAATACACGACATAAAAGGCAATAAAAAGAGAGACAAAGGAAAATTAATCTCTCAAATAAAATTTAAAGAGACAGAACACAGATCCTTAATTCAATCTTATTATTTATTTCAAACTGCCCAGGAGGTCCACCCAAATTGCCTATATTACTAGTCATCACTGAAAAAGTTGTTTTCTATTGGTACTGTGGTGGCCACATCTGCAAGACCAGCTTTGGAGTCAACATTAATAATCATTGTGAAAGCAAGTGATCTTAGTCATTCTGAGAGCTGCTTGGAACTGTGGAGATTAAATATGGTATTAACTAAAGAAATGTTTTTATTTCCTTTAAGCTGTATGTCAGAAGGAAAGTTTAATTCTACTGTTGACTTCCTTCATTAGGACAATTATTAAAATTTCATAGTAGATGAACTAAGATATGGACCCAAGTCCTGACAGAACAATGCTTGGTGTTGCGAGCAGTCTGGTTCTCAATATTTGGATCCCCATGTGCTTTCCATACTATGAAACCAACCCACTAATTGATACAACTTCAGCAAGGTTTTTTTGGTAATAACATTCTCTTAATCCAATCATTTTATATTTACACAGTGCAATACTATTTGTCAGATATTAGGAACTGGCTATGAGAAAGCCTTTATTTTAGGCTTTATTTAAATCACATGACATTTAAGAATAACAGACATGAACTAGCAACTTAAAGCAAGAGAAATTGCCATGCAGGAGAGCAAACTCTTTTTAAAAAGCTAGCTCCCTAGTGAGAGGGTGATCAGCTTTTCAGAAGTTTAAGTTAAAATGACAAACTTGAGAAACCCAAAAACCAGAATCTCTCATTACCTACTTTAATGCACAGTCATAGCCTGAGCTACTTTAATTGCTCAGGAATTATACTTCCATCTCATTCCAGATCAATAAATGAAAAAAAAAAATCATTTTCTAATCAAGACTGTAAGATGATTCAAAATTAGGTTTCACACTTCTGGAATATCAACTGATGTGGGTTACATTTAGCCTAAGATATCTCTTAGATTTTCACTTGCTGTTGTTTGAAAGGTTTTCTTCTGCCACTGAAAGATATTTTAGATTACTTTAATTTTAAGCCTTTGAAGTATGCTATTAAGAAATAAGTCTGACAGCAGCAGTAGCAAAGAAAAGATATGACAAAGTTATTGTACATATTAATGGAAATAGTTCTAAGGTCACACCTTATTTTTGTGCTCCTGTGCCTCTCAATGCAATGGTTTAGGAGCACTGAAAGTAGCAAAACTGAAAGGCAAGAAAAGAATAGGGAATACGAAATGCAGGTCATGGTAGGATAATTCATCTGGGGTTTTTTCTCACCTTCATAACTACTCCAGCCATTTCCCTGCCAGCTCTCCATCTATTACAGAACAGATGTAATTCACCTAGAGAAAAAGAGCTGTATGCTGCCTGTTAAGATGGAAGAAAAGACACAAGAGCCATGCTTGCATGGCTGTAAATCACAGGGCTTTGGTAGGAACTGTACAAGTCCTATCAAAACCTATGCAAGAAACCATCTGCTTAGGAAAGGAAACAGGAGGAAGAAAGGAATGAAAAAGCTAGAACCTAAATTTCAGTGGTCTCAATGACATTTTTGTTTTAATATTTCCTCTTGTATGTCCAGTCAAGCATATTTTGTAATACAAGAACAGAATTCTAAAAATGGGTAGTTTTCTGTCTACAGGAAGTGGGTGACAATATGAATATTGAATAATTGGATTGTTCAAGGTAACCTGTACATCAGCAAAAGTAATTTTGTGTAATTAATATGAGGAATAACAACAGTTGCACTCCATGTTCTAGCAATACAATTCATTTAGCAGATTTACAGTCTGTTGATAACACCTGAACCTAACAGCAATAACCAAACATCAAAGTGACTATTAATGATTTGAATCTGACCTGGCAAGAATAGTACTTACATAGCATGCAAGTGACTATTAGTTAAATCAAGCAATCAAAATATTACCTGACAGAAATAGAGTATTTCAGAATATTTTGTGTTAATGCATGGTAAACATCTCGCTGTTCTGTGTCCAACAAGTCCTGTGCAAAAGTACAGGCTTCAATATCTGAGGTCCTGTATCATACGCAACTGGAGCTCCATTGGTTCATGTATTTTGCATACCCCTGAACTAGACCTTAAATTAAGTAAAACACCTCAAATGGAAAAGTCTAGATTTTCTTTTAGTACTTAATCCATCATTGTCTCCATGGAAAACTTAACATGTTCACAAGTACTGGAGTCTTTCACAATAAAAGGTTGATCCTTCACTTTATTTCCATTCACTTAATCAGAAGTCACACCTGAGAACAGATTCACCAGAAACATTTCAAGTGCCAATAAGAGCTAGAAAAAGTCCTGAACAAATGCAAATAGGGGTAAGTGTGATGAAGTAGATACCCAAATTCAGGAATTTTGTCATTTTATCTGCTTGGAAGTAGTTGCTGTCAGCAACTGTCAGCAGTCAGCCACACTTCAAACAGAAAGACTATAAAGATATTTAGAGTGGTGACAGCTTCAGATTCAACAGACACAAGAAATTCAATGTCTGTTTGAGATATATGGTTCCAATTTCAGCTGTGATTGTTGATGCAGATAAGACTATTGCAAGCCAAATGACATCTTAAAAAAATTATGTCCAAGTAGGTTCCAAAATATCTCAGTTCACTCACCCAAACTGAACAATATCATCTATGCAAATAGAGCAATTAGTAATGATGATGCTTTCATCAGCTCATTGCTAAGGCAGCATACTTCTGTGCTCTACATCACATTACAATCTGCCTTTTAACCCTACATTACGAAGAATCTTTTCTTAAGTTATCTTCACTGTTCTGGTGAAGCCAGATTAACAAACAAAACCTTGCTTTTCAGACAGTCAGCTCTTCTATCCATGATAAAAATGTCATTTCATTACAGATTATTTCGGCAAGTAAAGGAATCCTCCTTTGACATACACAGCCCTAAACACGAACATCAGACAGAAATGTCTCAGAGACAGAAGCTCTTAATGTGCCATCCCTGCACTAACCTGAAAAGTAGATGCTTCCTCTTCTCGCTCAGTTTCCAGGATTGGGTAATTCTGCTCAATTTTGGGCTCCTTTCAAAGACTAGGAGGGATTCAGTGCCTCACAAAGGTAGAAAAAGAGGTATCATTCAAAGGCGAAGGCTTAAATTCCCATTCTTTACCTCCTCCCGTAAGCAATGTTTTATCATAGCAACTTAGCAACCCTACCATCTAGGTAGGCACAATGCTGCTTCAGCAGCAAGGAAGATCACAGGCTCTGAAAACAGGTTGCCTGCTTTAGTGCCCCAAGCACAGTCCCTGCACTGCACAAACTGTCCAAGTGGCCTGTGAGACCAGTTTAATACTGGGCTGAAACATGGTGAAAGTCCATCTTCATCCCGTGCATACTTCCAGCACCATGTTCTGCATCACTTGACAGCTGGTACCACACTCATTAGTGTGATCTGCTATTGTCCTAATGAGTCCACTGGCTTGTCAAGAGCCCTGAGTCCTCTGTTATCTCAAGCATAAAATAATTGTGTGCTTTTTAAAACTGCTCACTCAAGAGCACAGGAAAGTAGAAAAGCACAGTTCAAGATGAGTAATTCACAGTGAAAATCTTTGAGCAGTACATTTAATTACCTAGACATTCTCAATTTATACCTACAAGGAGATAAATCCATAGTCAACACTTCCAGGAAGCAAAAAATTTTACAGGTTTTTGAGGGTTTTTATCTCCTTCTAGTGGATTTCAACTGCCAAAATATCCCAGTTTCCCAAAGCTGGATAGTTCTGTCACACTGTCAGCCAAAGTACCCAATGCAATGCCAGTTTTTTTGATCAAGCTCAAGAATAGTTCAGCTGACACATATCAAGACTTTCACCAGCTTTAAGCCCACAATGTTACTTCACTAAAACAGGATTTTGCATCAGTCTAAAAGCAATTGCTGCTGCCTTCTGGCAACAGTGTGATTTTAACATGAGCAAAGTCAGTAATTACCTGTCCCCTAGCCTGACACAGAACAAGTGGAACTTCTCAAACTAAATTTGCCATTATGCTTCAACTATGTCATAGAAATTTTTAGTATACTTCATAGAATCAAAGCTTGGGTTGGAAATTACCTTAAAGATATCTAGTTCTAGCACCTCTGCTATGTAGAGGGACACATTTCACTAGACCAGGTTGCTCAGAATAGTTCCAGGTTGCTGGCCTTGAATAGTTCCAGGGATGGGGTATCCACAACTTCTCTGAGCAACCTGCTCCAGGGCCTCACCACCCTCACAGTACAGGATTTCTTCCTAGTATCTAATCTAAACCTACTCTCAGTTTGAATCATTCCCCCTCGTCCTGTCCCTACATGCCCTTGTATAAAGTCCCTCTCCATCTTTCTTGTAGCTCCCTTCAGGTACTGGAAAGCCACAATTAAGTCATCCCTAAAACTTCTCTTTTCCAGGCTGAAAAACCCTTAAATTTATATAGATTTTGGTAAATATTAATGTTATTCTCTTACAAAAGTACTACTTAGCATTTATATGTCTTTGCTATAGTAAAATTTTGCTTTACAAAGGAATTCAGACTTCAGGAAGAATAATGTAAAATAAAATAGGCTAGAAGAATTCCCTCTGAGTTTGATTTACTGGCATACAAAGCTTAGGCTCTAACCACAGTTAGCTAGCTAATATCTTTTAGAGAATACATTTGTTTTGAAAATATAAGATAAACAGAAAATAACTACACATGCTGATGAGTAATTTCAAACAGTCTCCTCATGAAAATGCACAGGTTTATCCAGCTCTCCTAGTTGTCTTGTCTGGCTCTAATAAACCAAAGATGTAACTGTTCTCCCCAGTGGTACTCTAAAACAAGTACTCTAAAATCTGTTTATATAAGAGAGAGATAAAAAGGAAAAGGGAATAGTTTTTAAGGGAAAGCTTTCCAATCATTTTCCAGTTAAAATCCTAGCCTTGAAACAGTTCAGAACTTAGATAATGAGAACACTAATGCAAGCTGTTAATTACTTTTTATTTCTGTGAAAATTGCAAGATATTTTGAGTGTAATCGGTACAGCTCCTCTACAATATTACTCCAAAGGCTCTAGGAGGAGCTCTAATTGTTCCCCAAAAGAGACTAATTTCCACCTAGTAGCTATTAAAGTAGGCCCAGTTTATTGGGTTTGTTAACACAGATTTTGCATAAAAAGATCAAAATACATCCATAGCACAGAAATACAACTTTATTACTAGAGCTAAGAAGGACCTCCCACAGAACAAATGTTTCTTGTTACTGTGGCCTTTCTCTGTACATATGTATTTTTCCCTACGTCTGTTAACACCGTTCATCCTGTACATGTAAATTACGTGCTCCCTTCAGAAGCTGAATGGTAATGGCTACAGGTGACTTGGCCTCCCAGGCTAGTAACACATGCCTGAGTGGATATATAATAATGTACATATATTATATACAAACTTTTTTTGGTTTGGAAGAACACTACACTGACCAGAGGTACAAGGCAGCACTTTGTAGAAACATGATTTTAAACAGACATTTAAATAATGCCTTTAGCTCATTAGACACACATATTTAAGCTGGATGTGGTTAGTACCAAGAACTGCATTACAGTTACCTTAGGCTACATCTACATGACCACAAACATCTCCCCAGGTCGCAGTTTCCTCCTTGCAGCCCAAAGAGCACCATACAGCCCACGTCTGCTCTGTCATGTCCACTCTACAGTTTCAGTGCTCAGTTTCTATTCTATGATCTTAGGTGTCTTCTCACCTGTGCACTTCCTTAATACAGCACATGCACTGTGTGCACCATTTGCCTGCTCATGGCACAAAAACAGACACCTTAAGGATGGCTCCTACCTTTGTACAGACATCTGCTCTCACTGATCTTACTTCTACATCCACTGCATTTGCTTCTTGTACTCCTGCCACAGAGTCTCTGACATCTTCTCTCCCCAGTTTGTGGGCCTGGCTTTTTCCTGCAGACGGGATCACAAGAATTGCTCCACAGATTCCAGGTTTTACTCCAGGTTAAGGACCTGAGCTGCCCATTCAGGTATATGGGACTGCTGTGGTAAGCCAGCTCACCTGGGCCATCACCATTCTGTTTCTGATAGGAAGGACTAATACATACACGCAGGATGAACAATAGTGGGACCACAACTTTCTGGATATCAAGGAGCTTAACATTTGCTATTTGGCACTAACACACCATTTCTCAGGACACTATACTGCCCTCCAGAGCTATGCCATCACTAACTCATAAAAGAGAGCTAAAGAGAGAAACCCATGCATGTCCACCATGAACAAGTTTGGTGGGTAAGACTAAATAATCTGAATGTTTGTTTCCGAAATATATATAACATTAGGTTGGTCAGGCCCTACCAGCCAGAGGGCCCTCAGCTGCATTGGGGCCATCAACAAGAACTGAATCCCATTTGTTATCTCTCATGAGGTTCCTATCAAGAAATCAATTGCAAAGGCTCCATTACCCTTGGAAGACTGCTGAGAAAGACGAACACAGCAGCTGCACGTGTGACACCAAGGTCTTTAGGAATTCTTCCCTTTACCAGAAAGGTAAAGCCAAGATCCTTTTCCCAGGCACAGACACACCAGCCAACCCAAGATTCAAATACCATCCTAAGGCTTGGAAGACACTGTGTGTCTCCTTCTAACATAATCATACAAGCACTCACTGATGCACTTCCACTAGCCTTGACCACCTCAACACCTTGACCAGTGTGTCCTTTTGTCAACTGACCACATGATGGCAAACGTTAAGGGGCTGGATGAATACCAACAGGCCCAATCCCAGGAGCATCTGCTTCCCCAAATATGCAAAAGTTCTGAAGTAGTCCCTGGGATAGTTTCCTAAAGGAAATTATTACAATTTCAAATTGAAAGGTCAGTGCCATGAAGAGAAGAGCCATTTGTACACAACTCTAATGCTGAAAGAAGCAGTTGTCACAAGAAGAAAAAAAAAGTTTCAGATGCCCAGCTCCAGATATAATTTGTACCTTGAAGATTAAAAACTCTGCAGCTGGCATTAGTAACAGTCTGGCAGCCATGGAAGCTGTAGAGAATCCTGGCAGTCCTAAGGAGATGATATTTCTGCCTATGTTCAGAGGCAGAAGACATTGCTATACAGATCTGTGGTTAAGGAAACTCAATTTTTAAAAGACAGCCTAGGCAGGCTGAGAGATCAGTGAGGCCAACATCTGCCCATGCAGTTTGAACAGGGCATCCCAGACAACAACTCTAATTCTGAAAAAGAATCTCCTCTCCAGTTGTTGTAATATCCATTATTGGAACTACAGCACAGATCCAGTCACCTCTACTTCAAAAGATGGGCTCTAAGACATTCCATCCTGCATTGAAGAGAAGCCTGTGAGGGCAATGAAATGCCAACATCAGTGCTTGAAATGGCTGTATCATTCTTGGTGTATCCATTCAAAAGTCTGAGACATAAACATTTTCTTTCTTGCATCCAGCTGATGATCACTAAATGCTACTCAGATAACAGTGCAGTTTTTCTGCATTCTACCTTCATCTTGGTATCACTTCTGTATCTACCTTCAATATCCAGAAGGAATCTTCTCATACATGAGTGACTTGGATACTTTGTCCAATTCTATGTTATCTCTATGTTTTTCTAATCTGCCTCTGCTTTGGCTAGATAAGGCTGCACAGGGACCACAGCACAGAGACCACTAGCTTGAGCATCTTTGTCAAGCTAAACATTACCAAAAATAAAGCTGCTAACATGCCACCTTGTCATACATCAAGGCAGCATTCTCCTCCTCCTTTGCTACAAGTCGGTAAAGTAGTTAATCTGGTGAATGTCTACGAATTCAAGTTTAACTATATTCAGTAGACACTACGCAAGCTACACTCCTCCAATAATCCTGAAAATATATGCACAGGAGAAGTTAGTCCTGTAAGGCAAGTAAGCCTTTCCTTACATCCCTTGGAGTCAGTGGATATACTCCAATTCTTACAGCCTACTGATTTCACTCTTCTAGATCTGTGTTTGCAGCATCTGGAAGAACATGGCCATTATCAGAAGTCAGGAGTTAGAACAGTCAGTGGGTGACACAAATTTTTATTTTGTCAGCTGAACTGTCATCTGTGGTAGCACAAGGTAATGCTGAGAAAGCAGAGAAGCAGTACTTCTCTAAAGAAATATTGCAGATGTATTGGATGCTTGTGACACTGAGCAAGAGCTGGAGGAAGGGAATTAGAATAACTTTGTGGTATCAGAGCTGTCAGGCGAAACTGAATTTCAGGTAGGGGAATTTAGAAATGGGAAAGATAAAGTGAGCTGTTTGTGGCCAGGTCAAACAGAATAACACTCAGAATATCAACAGCATGAAATCGTATAAAATGACAGCCTTTGCCTCCGTCCGTCCAGATTACTCTGTTGAGTTTGGTTTTGGCATGGAACAAGGATTAAAGAGTTTAGACAGGGACTCTAGTATTAAAACATTTTCTCTTAAGTCCAGCGCTGCACCTAAAGTCTGTTGATGAGCAGAAGAAGGTAGCTGTTCCCTCCAGAGTGTCATTGTGCTGTCCTTTGAAGCCAAAACTTGCTGCAGCTGACAGTAACACAATTCAGGCATACAAATCAAGCTAGAACAGCCAATTGAATGAGTTTTCTATATTGACTACCCATATCTTCAGCAACATCCAGGGACTCAAGCTGTTGAACTACTGATGGTTTTGATGCTATTTATTAACTTCAGTAGCGGTTTTAGCATAAACATCACACTTACTAACTCCAGCTTGAACTCATTTTGACTTGTTATTACATGTCAGTAATTTTCAACCATTAGCAATAATCTCCCACTTCTAGACTTGCTTCAGTATTACTTGTTTCCTGCTTCAACTTACAAGACAGACCTGCTTCTAGACTTCCCTTTTAGATATTGGATGGCCAAAACATCATGGAGGTCTTCCTGGGGATGGATGATGAACCTGAGGGAACTGGCTGATGTCATTGTATGGCTAGTCTATAATCCTTGAGTCACCACAAAAACTGGGAGGAGTGCCTAAAGATTAAAAGAAAGCAAATGTCATCCAATCTTCAAGAAGGAGGACACAGGGGACTACAGGCCAGTCAGATTCAGCTTGATCCCTTGGAAGGTGACGGAGTAGCTAATCCTGGAAATCATTTGTAAGCACATGAAAGACAAGAATCACATGGAAGAATCAGCATGGATTCACCAAATCCAAGTCATGCTTGACAAACTTAATAACCTTCTATGATGAAATGACTGTCGTGGTAGAAAAGGGGAAAGGACTGGATATTTAGTAAGGCTTTAGTAAGGCTTTCCAACACTGTCTGCCACAAGATTCTCACAAGGAAGCTGCTGAAGTATAGGCTGGATGAGCAGACAGGGAGATGGACCAAAAACTAACTGAATGGCCAGGCCCAGAGGGTGGTGATTAGTGGCATGAAGTCCAGCTGAAAGCCAGTAACTGGCAATGTACCCCAGGGGTCAATACTAGGTTTAATCCTGTTTACTACCTTCATTAGGTGGTGGTGCAGAGTGTATGCTCAGTCAGTTCTCTGATGACACAAAACTGAGAGCAGGGGCCAGAGAGCCATGCTGCCAGCTTAACAGGCTGGAGAAACAGGCCTACAGGAACCCCACAAAGTTGAATAAGAAGTGCAAGTCCTGCAGCTGGGGAAGAACAACCTCATGCACCAGGACATCAGAGGCCACCCAACTAAGAAAGAAGCTTTCAGAAAATGACCTGAAAGGAATGTGTAAAGGGAACAGAGTCAGAGTCTTTTCAGATGTGTCCATTGACAGGACTAGAGGCAAGGGTCACAAACTGAAAGACAGGTGACGCTGTTCGAACATCAGGAAACACTTTTGCACTATGAAGATGACTGTGCACTGGCACAGGTTGCCTGGAGAGGTGCTAGAATGTCCCTCGTTGGATACAGGGTCATAGTGCTAGGCAACCATTTCTAAGTGGCACTGCTTGAATAGGGTGGATGGATCAGAAGACTTCCAGAGGTTCCTCCCAATATCAACCATTTTGTTACATTTATTGCTTCCCCTCAGCTTCACCGAGCCATTGAGACTTCTTCTCATTGTGGTGATAGGTTTCATTTCTTCAGCTGCACTGACATTTCAGGACAAGTTTCTCCCCAGCATTTGCACAGTAGAGCCCTGGGTGTCAGGTTACAGAACTGCATAAAGGAGTAAGAACAGACCTGCCAGGTGGTAAGGTTTGATCTGAGCAGTGCAAGCTTCAGCACTGCGTCCAGGAATCATCATCTCAGAGACTTCCTGAGTAAGAAGTGAATCTTTGTACTTAATTGTCATTGACATATTTTTCTTCTATGAATTATCCAGTTGTTTTTGGAACACACATAAATCTTTAGCTTCCACAATGTCCTGTGATGACGAGTTCCATAGCTGAATAGCATGTTATGATGAATTATATTTTGCACCCTACCATGGGCTAGGTGGCTTTGACACCCAGTAACTCTTGCATAGAATTAGGGTGGAAGAAGTTCCCTATACAGTTTGTGCCATTCACAGCTTTACATATGCATAACCTAGTTCTCTCTTTGAGACCAAAGAGCCTGGATGAGGATTCAGCAAACTGTCCCCCATGCAGGAATCATTTGATTCCTTTATCACAAAATCAGCCACATATTAGATAGAATGTTCCCAGTTTTACTATATTCTTCTTGAGATAACAGGACAAATTATAAAATGTTCAAGATGTCAGTACACCACAGATTTATACAGCAATATATCCATTTAGTGCTGAACAGTTCAAGAAAGAAAAGAGCATGAGCAGAGGATGTTGCTGAGAGAGGATGATGTTAATTGCATCTAAGCTTCACAATGGAGCATGATGGCTTCAGAGCTGTGAATAAGCCTGGGAAATGCAGCATTTCTACACAAGGCAGTGAAAAGGATTCTTAGGACAGAAACAGCAGCTGCAAAGAGAGGAACGAGTAGCATCGACAGGATTTAACTATTCATGAGATAAGTCATAGCCACAGCGTTGATGTTCAAGACCACAGAAACAAAAGCTACATCTGAAACATGCAATGACTTTTCAACTGTGTGTACAATAAAATACAAACATAAAAAGACCAAGTGAATTTTTGGTCCTCTGTGTAGAAAAAAAAAAAAATTACCGTCTTTTTTCATCAGTAAAGATATCAAACAAAATACTAAGAAACTTCGTTTCTCAGTTACATACTTTCATAAACAAGAAGGCAGAAAGGCTTCAGATTTTTGTGAAGACATTCACAAAACCTCCCTGACTCTACCAGAGCACATACGCATGTCCTACTTACAAAAATGGTGGCTACTTTGGTTTGTAGCAGCATTAGGTTTGCTTAAAATTTGGCAACCACTGAAATTTTGCTTATTCTAACTCCAGAAGAATGGCTCTTGTCACAAAATTTACGCATTTCTTTTATTTTCAGACTGCTACCTTCATCTGCTTTGTGCGTCCACTGTTTGCTAGAGCAATCGAAGCCTGTAAAAGATCATGTTAGCATGGAATGGCAGCATTCACTAGATTTTCATGGTAACTATCTCCAAAACAAGTTCCTATTATTCAAAGATGTATTCATCAGCAGGAAATGCAGACCTGTCAGCAATATATGGTGCATGAAGCTCTTGCAAATAAACAATGATTTTAATTTGCTAAAGATAGTTCAACATATTCATGTGGCAATATCACAAAGCAATATTCTGATTATTTTCAGCAACTTCTACAAGCAATGAGCACACTGAGAATTTTTGCCATAATAAACACTTTCAGGTCTAACACAAGAAGTAGAATAGAAAATGAAGATCTCAAAACAGAACCATGCTTAAAATAAAACCTCAGGTTCACCTCTGATGTTTACAGAGGAAGTGAAAAAACTATGCATGACTGAACAATAAATACAAGGCTAAATACAGGGATTTTTGCAGCAAGTGTAGTGAGGCTGATGAATGAGGATGAATTGCATGAACTTTTTGTTAACCCTCTCTGCACTGAGAGGATAATCTGTATATGCTAACATCGCACATTTAAGTCTCATCTGTGAATTTTTCGGTTAGCAAATAAAGAGGAAGGAACAGTAATAATTTTGGCATCAAAAGTAGATTACATTTTTTTTAAAATCCCTAAAGAAAAGCAGTCTGACAGAAACAATGATAATGTCAAATCACTGTCATCATAGATAGTCTATTAAACTCTTCTTGCAGCCCTAACCTTGAAAAACCTTATACTTGAATTTTGATGATTTTTTTTGTGATAATGACTAAATTTAGTATTTATATGATTGTTATAGAGATTTCAACAATCTAGACTGTTAGTCCATAGCCCACCAGTCGTGCACACAACTGGTGTTCTGCTAAGTTTCATTTGCAGCAAAGAAATCTGTTGCATATTGGTTTAATTTTAGCAAGTCAGAGCATATTCGTTTTCTGTGATTTCTGACTTCATAAAGGGCAAATAGTGCCTGACTAACCTAGTGGCCTTCTACAATAGAATGACTGTATCAGTGTGCAAGGGAAAAGCAACTTATGTATCTACCTTGACTTCTGAAAGGCCTTTGACACAGGAAAATGATCGATATTTACATGTGCCATGATTCAGATTTGGATATTTCTGTAGTCTATGCTCCACTACAAATAATTTGTCCTATATACTTAATTTTCAAAAAATTCAATTTGTGATGGAACACTGAAAAAGATATCTAATTAGTTTCTTAAATTAAACTAGCTCTGTAACAGATATTTTTAATGATTTGACTGTGATACAAAGTGCTTCACAGTGTCTCTTTATGACTCTGTCCAAAGTCAAAATCTGATTAATTGTACAGTAAAAACCTTAAACAATCTCCAGACAGACAGAAAATAAGATATGCCAAAAATGGTTAAATCCAAAATCTTCCAGTGCACATACTTCAAAATAGCTCAAAACACAATTTTTTACCAATGAAAAGACTAAATCAAAGCATAATTGATCAAATAAGAACAAGACATCTACAGCCATTTGTAACCCATGTGATCAAAGGCAGAAAAGTAAAGCTATAGTACCAGTTAAAGGAATTTTAACATTATTTCAGTGCAGCAAGCAATACAGTCACATGAAGAAATGTATTTGTAAAAAGAGTGAAATAATTTCAGCTCATGAGTATTAAAATGAACTCTCAGCTTCAAAGACTTCTTAATGATTGCCAATGCATTGACATAATACAGTCTATCCACTGTTTTGTGGGAAAAGGTTAGCAAAATACAACTGCAAGAAGCTGCACAAAACAAGGATTTAATTTAATACATGACAAAAAATGAGCAAAACAGTCTTCCAGCCAAAAATGAATAACTTTAAGACAGTGCAATATGTTTGGAAATCTCTGAAAGATTGAAAAGCAATGCAATCAGCAAGACCAGACCAGGATATTGGTGACTGTTGCTTGGCTGCTGATCCTGCGATTCAGGTGACTGGCACAAAACCACACAGAATTAAGAAGCAATACTTAATCTTTGAGTATAATTTACGTGGAGATTAAGACTTAGTGAAATTTGTCAGCCACTAATACACACAAAGTCAGTGTAAAAGAGGAATTTTTTTCTGTTCAGTGATTTTCATAAATATTTTAATAGCTTATAAAACTTGAACTGCTTTTGCTTCACTGATACTTCAAAAAGAGTCCTAACAATAATAATTTTTACTAATCATCAAGGTTCAAAATTTTGCTCATGTCCATTTTGTCCCAGTTTTTCATGAAACAAAACTGTTTTGCACATGGACTGGACACAAGCCCTACTGTGCATGAATGCTGAGAGATCAGAAATGAAATGCAAATAATTAATGAAAGACCAAGAATTTTAAATCTACAACTAAGGGATGAGATTATCCAGCTGGAGTTTGAGACTGACATATTTTAATAGAATGGATATATTTGAGATTTGGGCTTTGCAAATGAGCCATAACTGAGGAGAGGACGTTTTTGCTGCTGATGCCTTAAGTTTTAACTTTTATAATTTAAAATCCTGTACTATCTAGAGTATAACTCTAAAGTTTCTTGTAGTCTGTTAGTTACTGCTCTCTTAAGATGGACAGACATAACAAACCCTCTCCAGGCCTGCCCTCCAAAGACATACAGCCTGTCCTAAGCCCAAAATGTAAACCAACATCTTGGGAAGGAGGAGTGAACTTAGAGAAAATTACATCATTAACTGAAGCTTAAATTAGAGAATTAAACTTCATATGCAAAATAGACCAAACTTATAAAAGTGTGAAGAACTCATGACCAGGGGTCCATCTTGAAGTCCATCTTAGCAGTAGCCTCTGGTCCCTCAGAGTGTACCTCTGAAGGCCCTTCAAATAAATACCTACCTTTATTCCCTTACTCTTGTCTAGTCTCTGTTTTTTAGGTAGCCTGATAAGACATCACTGTGGGAGAAGAGAATTATGGTGAGGTGACTTCTGTCAATGAGACTCTCTCCAGCACTGGACAAGTTCTGTTGGGACTAAATTATTCTGTGCAGAAAAAAAGAGTTATTATCTGAGAGTATTTATGAAGGTTTACCTTATGGAAAGTACAACTACTGACCACAATACTGACAACACAGGCATTTCTGGAATACTCTCGCAGTCTCCAAATATTCACTTCTGTCACTATACTCTAAACTCATGCATCTAAATATGGCCTAATTTTAGCTTTGTAATAGACATGTGGGGACAACATTCATCAAAAGGTTGAGGCCATACATCAACAGTAAGTCCCACTTCACTGATTACAAAAAATTATAAAAGAAATTGAAAGTCTTATTGCAGAGTATATTTGCAGGAACCAAATCTCACTTCTTACCATAGAGGGAGGAGGAGGTCAGACCTCCTGAAAGTGTTAAACACCAAGATCAAATACCCATCTAGAAACTCTTCAGGGAAATGACCATGCTTTGAATAGTAACAGAAGTCTGTGAGTCTTTAGTATTAGACTCTTGCACACAGCAGACAAAATCAGCTCAAATAATACTGTTAAACAGTACTTGTGACTGAGAAATTAACTGCTGTTTTGTGTTGTGTGGTACTTTTGGCTGACTATCCAAGAGAAAGCAACGCTGCATTCTTCTATACCAGCACACACCTTCTAAAACCAGTGGTGTTTAAAGACACTGGCTGCATCAAAACTGTGGCTGATTCTTCAAGTAAGTTCAAAGAAATTTGTCAAGTAGTCTACAGATGGATTTCATGGCCTAGTTTTGTGCATTAGGGAAAGAATGAAAGAAAAGAAAAGAAAATAGATCAAATACAGGCTTGCTATTTTGGGGGACAGGGGAGCAGGAAGGAATAGCTCTGCCTTCCTCCTAGTCTTTAGGGGAAGAAAAGAAAAATAACTGCAAGGTACTTTGTCACTCACAGCCTCACTCACATTGGATAAGACACATGAGATTCTCACATGAACAGCTGCAAACTTTCTGAACCAGCAGCAGTTGAGTGTCACTTTGCATACAATTGCAAGACTCATATGTACCACAAACTGATAAAACCGTTCTCCCATAGGAAACAGCAAAAAGCCTTTACAAGCTGTGTTCATGTTACAAAATAATCCTAGGAAGCAAGCCTGGGAGTAGCCAGACACCTCATCTACATATTAAATACCCCAGCAATTCAACTGGCTCAGTCTAGAATGAAACCCCAGAGTGATTAGGGTAAGATAATAGCAGGGATTGCTTTTCAGAGGTTGCATGGGCAAGATCTTGCTAATATCACATCACCTTGTCTGTGCCAATAGATTTGTGGCTCCCCAAGCTCTGACACATCTCAACACCATACTCTCAGGCATCCTATATTCATCCTTTCCTTCTTGCCCCAGAGTCACCAACTTAGCAAACTGCAAAGGGCCTTAGCCATTGCTTTGGGGCAGAGCCTGTCTCTGCAACCATAGCAGGGGAATACTAGAGCACAGTGCTGCAGCCTAAACCAGAATCACACAGAAGAAAATGAATAGTGAGCTACTAACACACCAGGAGGGATGGTCAGATGCCTTTCCTTGCTGTGATGAGCTGTTTCAGCTTCAAGCAGATGTGGCAGCATTTGATTGTACATGGCCACTGGTCTAAGATCAGCTCTCTGCTACTGCTGAAGCTCAGGACTGGAAAGGGTGATGTGGCCTCTATGTCAGGCCCTTAACTTGACCATGCTCTGAAAGGAATCCCATCTTCCCAGTCAGGCCTGCCTCCCTCTTCTCAATGCAAAGCCTCTGAGTTTCTAGAGTGCCAAGCTTCTTTGGTCCTCACACCTCTTTGTCGGCCATTCACACACATCCATGCGGGACAGGACTTAAGCAATGGCTTGGGAACAGTCATTCCTGAGGCATCACACTGCGTAGGTGGACAGGGCAATGACCAACACATGTGAAGGCCTCATCTCCCTTTCTGTTTAAGAACTCATATGAGACAAAGCTTATTTAAATTATTATTTTTCCGTAGCGAACATCTGGCTGATTTTTTTCTCCTTTAACAACATGGTAAAAAAGGGCATCTCATTTATTCCATGTTTTGTTCCCTGTGATCTTGCAGAGCCTATTGCACAGTTCCCCTTCTAGCAGGTCCTACTGGGAGCTGGTGGACAGGCCCACTACTGCTGTAGGTTACCAGCCCCTGATGTGACCTAGAGTGCTGTTCAGTGGCTGAAGTGAATGCCAAATCAGTTCTGAGAGAGGCCTAATTACACGCGATATTGAGTAAAACAATGAGGACTTTGTACTCAGCACTCTTGGTAACAGACTGCAAGGGAAAGAAATAAAATTGTATCCTTTCATTTCCAGAGTTGGAACATCACCCACTGATGCGGTAGGAAGCCTGCCAGAAAGCCAACCACAGCCAGTATTGATAACACCAAGATAAATGCACATTACAGCAAGCAGCTGTACTACTGGGAGCACTCAGTGTTGCACCCTTGGTGCCAAAGGCTCTGTCTTTCTCATGAGCACTTTGATACACAAACCTTCTTTGGAAAGAGGCAAAAGCATGGAGGACTTGGCACATTTGCGATGAACATTAACTGAGATATTTGACTGACTTTGTTGTGGCTCATGGTTTTTATCTTACACTGCTAAGATAAGAACAGCCAGTGTAAATAGACTTTGTAGTCTATCATCATGAGTACAGGAACTACATGAGTGTGCTATGTTTACTTGCTCAGTGTCAGTGACAGCATGCTGAGTATCAGAATATACTTCTCACACAGCAATGCACTTTCTGTAATGATTTAAGTAGTTTTCTAGCAACTGCAATGTAATTTCAACACTAAAATAATTTCTAAACAGTGGATGGATTACACCGTTAGGAAGTTTATACACCGTAATGCTTTTCAAATCAGTTTAATAATGCTATGTCACAGTATTTGACAGTGCCACCATAATTTTTTTGTATCAGCATTGTGGAAGATGCAAGACAATCACTACTAGGAGCAGTAACAGGGACGGCAAGTACCTGGCAAGCAGGAAGAGGGAGGGCACTGATGCTGCAGCCAGACATGGCAGCAGGGCTTGACCCTCTTGCCACATGGATGCCTGGCATGAATCTTGGCATTGAGGCAGGCACCACTTGTGCCTGCAGCAGTCTGGTGAAGGACCACAGGGAACAAACATGCCAACGCCAAGAAATGTCTTAGGGAGTAAGAGGAGTCCTCTGAGCGACAAGAGTAGAAGTAGAGAACAAAGAAGAGAATCTGCCAGAAGTTGGACTGAGAATATGCAGAATCTATCTTTGAAGAGAAGAAAGATAGTAACTTATTCTTGGAAAATTATGGAGTGGGGTTAAACCAGAGGAATATTCCCTTCCAGTCCTGTTATTAACTTCACCCTTGATTTGCTATTGGTGATAGAAATTAAGAACTACTGTGAAATTAGAATAATGATATTGTTTGATCTGAGCAGCATACTGGTATACAAAACCTTGCAAAAATAATTAGTGTGTTTGATACAGTAAGTAATTTGTCAAAAGATTCATGCAGTAAAACTTATTGGTACTGAAGCTGTTCCAATTATCAAGAGAGATAGTACTGATTAGAAGCCCCTTTCAGTGACAAGATACAAGTTTGAAGCACTTAAATGATCAGGTTCCCACAAAAATTAATGAAGTTAACACTAGTCCTGCTACTTTAACTGAGGAAATAATGAGGACAGGCCTTACCACTGTTATTGCTGACAAAGACTAAACTAATCTCAATACTTTAAGGAAAGTACTTGGCTAATTAAGACCATTACCAACTAGTACTCCTTTATTTTACTTGGCTAATTAAGACCATTACCAACTAGTACTCCTTTATTTTACTTTGAGAATGTTAGTCGATTGAAATTTTTTTCTAGTTTGAAAAAGGCAATAAATAGATCAGCAACTAATTCAGAAAGATGTCCTCTTAGTAAAGGGAATGGGAAGTTTTATGCTATTTCAGTGGTAGGACCTGCTATGGGATAGCTTAGCTATCACATATCAGTTACTTGATACAGCGCCAGGATGCTTGGACAGACATAGGAACACTGATTGTCTGATTGTCTAATTGTCAATCATTTTAGCTACTTGCAAATCCAGTGAGTTCTTCTCAGAACTGGATTGTTTTTACATCCAAACTAATGAAAGAGGCTGTTGTAAAGAATCATAGAACCAAAGAATGTCTTGGGTTGGAAAGGGACTTTAAAGACCATCTAATTCCAACCTCCCTGCTATGGGCAGGGACACCTTCCACTAGGCCAGGTTGCTCAGAGCTCTGTCCAGCCTGGCCTTGAACACTTCCAGGGATGGGGCATCCACAGCTTCTCTGGGCAACCTGTTTCTGTGCCTTGCCACACTCAGAGTAAAAAATGTCCTCCTAATATCTGATTTAAATGTATGCTCTCTTTCAGTTTGAAGCCATTCTCCCTTGGCCTGTCACCACATACTCTTTTTAAAAATCTCTCTGCAGCCTACTTGTAGGCTCCCCTCAGGTACTGGAAGGCCACAATTAGGTCACCCTGAAGCCTTCTCTTCATTTATATAAAGAAAATTACTTTTCTTTATAACTAGTGCAAGAACATGTACTGGACAACAATGCATTGTCTGGAAGAACTAAAAACATCTAGTAAACCTAAAAAGGTTTGTAGAAATCACAAAGTTTCTGTTTTATCACTGGCAAACCAAATAAGAATTTTTTTTCTATAAATTGCCAAAGTAAATACTTAAGCTATATGAATAACTGTCCATATAAGAGCCAAGAACCTCCTTCCTTACTAAAACCAGTGGGTTTTAGATCAATCCACTAATAACTGAACAGAGAGAGAGGGG
The DNA here is from genome assembly GCA_013398015.1 of Oreocharis arfaki. NCBI lineage: Eukaryota > Metazoa > Chordata > Aves > Passeriformes > Paramythiidae > Oreocharis > Oreocharis arfaki. The sequence continues at coordinate 278,523 of VZRR01008600.1, forward strand.
GGAAATTATATTGCTGGATTATGATTTATCTTGGTGCTACGTTCTTGAATTCTGCTTCAGGGATTTACACTCATTTGCAAACCCCATCTTTATTTGTACTCTTCATAAAAGATGATAACAGATAGACATTATGGTACAATGAAAGAGACCCATAAAATTAAATTAGAAAAGATATATAAAACCCTAGACACAGGCAAAATGCATCATGCATGGCCCTGTAAACCCACTGGTGCTATGTAGTGTTAGCTAGAGTTATTAAGAAAATACTTTAAAGTGAAATAAGTCAGAGGTGAAACAATCCCAAGATGAGCAGTGCTACCCAGGTCAGACACAGTGCTGGCCTCTATCTGGTGAGCAACTTCACTTCTACAGGTATTGTAGTGTCTATGCTACAAGAAAGTAGCATAAATAGAGGCAGTACCTTCCAGTAGACCAAACATTATGAAGTTCACCATGCTGCATAAACCAACATCCCTATTATATCCAAGGTCCATATATTTCAGCCACTCTGAAAGGGCTGATTATTTCTTACTCTTGTTTTCAAGCAGACAATGCTGTTTTATCCTCAGCTGTGAGAACTTCCTTTTTAAACCTACATCACTTTGCTAGTTATCATGACCAAGTGCTACACACTCTGGATCAGGTGGCCCCTACCTTTCCTCCTCCCAGCTCTCTTTAACACAACCTTGAAGCCAGTGATCCAGAAATTTAGGCTTTTTCCCTCAGAAACCAGCTACAAGCCCACTTAATAATTTTTCCGTTGAGTTTTTTTTACCCCCTTAAAGGCCTGATCAACTTCAGGAAAGTAAACTCCAGCTCTTCAAGGAACTCATCAATACAAGCCCCTGGGAAACTTTCTTCAGGGACAAGGGAGCCGAACAGAGCTGGCAAATTTTTAAGGACATCTTCATGGAGCACAAGAATTAGCGATCCCCAGGCACAAGAAATTCAGCAAGGAAACAAGAGACAGGAATCACTGAGTCTGGACCTGCTGGTCAAGCTAAAGGGCATGAAGTATGTGCACAGGCAAAGGAAGCAAGGACAGGTAACCTGGGAAGAGTATAGGACACGGTCCAGTTGTATAGGGATAGGGTGGGGAAGGCCAAGGTAAAGTTGGAGCTGGACTTGGCAAGGGGTGTGAAGAATAACTACAAGGGGTTCTACAGGTGTGTAAGGACTTTTTACAAGACTGTGTAGTGACAGAACAAGGGGAAATGGCTTCAAACTGCGAGAGGGCAGGTTTAGACTGGATATTAGGAAGAAATTCTTTACTGTGATGGTGGTGAGGCACTGGAACATATTGCCCAGAGAAGCTGTGGATGCCCCATCCCTGGAAGTGTGCAAGTTGGATAGGGCTCTGAGCAACCTGTTCTAGTGGAAGTTGTCCTTGCCCATGGCCAGGGAGGTTGGAACTTGACGGTGTTTAAGTTTCCTTCCAACCCAAACTGTTCCATGATTTTATGAAATGAAAGCTTTGTCCCTTTAATAGAAGCTGTTTAATCAGCTGGATTAAACTGGCAGAAAACATCCTGTACATCTTCAGTTTCTAATTTAGAACCACGAAGTGCATCATCAGCTATTCAGCAGGAAACAGCAGGAAAACTTACTTGGGCTTTGAAGTATTCATCTGTTCTGTAAACATAAAGACCATATAGAATATACAGCAATGCAGTATACCCCAAAGGATGATGAGAGGCAAAAAGCAGACAGAGGGAAGATGAGTTTCAGGAAAGACAAAGGGCAGGAACTCCAAGGTGAGTCCTTTTCTTGAGGAAATCCAGGTCTTCTCTGGCCTCTCCTAAGAAGAGCATAGTTTTAAGCTGCCTTTGTTTAACTTAAAGGACCCACAGAACCAAAGGATCCACAGACCATGTACTACTGTATTATAAGTATTCCGACCACTAGGTGTCACCACAATTTAACATATGCACAAATTCCTCTAACGAAAATTTCACTTTTGTTATACTTTATTCTTTTAACTACATAATGGAAATATTCATACATATTTATATAATCCATACATACACTTAAAACATTCAAGCTGACTTTAAGGAACATATCTAATGACAATTCAGAAAAGCATATTAAATACCTAAAATCTATTTGAAACTCAAGTAGAGCACCTGCTTTCAGAAAGGCGTCTTTCGTAGAATCGTTTAGAGTGGAAAAGTCTTTTAAAACCATCTAGTTCAATCATTAACCCAGCCCTGCCAATTCCACAACTAAACCATGTCCCTCAGGGTCACATCAACATGTCTTTTAAATATCTCCAGGGATGGTAAATCAACCACCTCCCTAGGCTGCCTGTTCCAGGGCTTGACAATCCTTTCAGGGAAGAATTTTTTCTCAATTTCCCATCTAAACCTCCCCTCACACAACCTGAGGCCATTTCCTCTTGACCTCTCACTTGCTGCTTGGGAGAAGACATTGACCCCCACCTGGCTATAGCCTCCTTTCAGGCACTTGTAGAGACCCGTAAGGTCTCCCCTGAGCCTCCTCTTCTCCAGGCTAAACGTCCCAGGTCCCTCAGCTGCTCCTCATCAGACTTGTGCTCCAGACCCTTCCCCAGCTCCATTGCCCTTCTTTGGACATGCTTCAGCCTCTCACTGTCTTTCTCAAAGTGAGAGGCCCAGACCTGAACACAGGATTCGAGGTGTGGCCTCACCAGTGCTGAGTACAGGGGGACAATCACTGCCCTGGTCCTGCTGGTCACAATATTTCTGATCTAAGCCAGGATGGCCTTCTTGGCCATCTAGGCACACACTGGCTCATGTTCAGCTGTTGTCGACCAGCACCCCTTAGGTCTTTTTCCACTGGATAGATTTCCAACCACTCTGCCCCAGCCTTCAGTATTCCATTGTTGAGAGGTTGTCGAGACCAAGGTGCAAGACTCAGCACTTGACCTTGTGGAACCTCACACAATTGGCCTAGGCCCATCAATCCTGTCCAGTTTCCTCCACAGAGGCTTCCTACCTTCCAGCAGATCAACACTTCCACTTTGGTGCCAACTGGTCACAAACAGACAGGGAGCACTTGATCCCCTTGTCCAGATAATTGATAAAGATATTACAGAGGGTTGGTCCAAATACTGAGTCCTGGGGAACATCACTTGTGACCAGCCACCACCTGGATGCATCTCTCTCTGGGCCCAGCCATCAACCAGTCTCCTACCTAGCAAAGAGAGTGCCTGTCCAAGCCCATCCATTTGGATGCTATGAAGATGATGCACCTTCACATACAGAGAGCAGTGAATAAGCATGGCCTATGGACAGTACTTAATCTTTTTTAAATTTAAAGCCCTAATAGCTAAAATGAGAGCTGAAAAGGTCGGGGTAGAAGACCTGCTCTGCCACTGTTTTCTGAAGCAATGAATTCATTAACACCACAGAGCCCCTGCTGGTTAGGAGATAAAAGCAGATGGACCATTTATCAGCATTTTGTCCAGGAGTGAATCAAATAACTGTCATATTGCTTCTGAACAGGCTCTGTCTGAGCACTTTCTGTCATTCAAATTAACACCATCACCTCTCCAGCTGCAGGGTTAAAACACACAGAATGGGGATGTAACACTGGAAAGAATATTTATTCAGGGTATTATGCCTTCAGTGATAAATATGCATGGGATCTTCAAAGCAATTTCAAAAACAAAAAAAGGTGGTTATAAAGTCTCCTGTAATTAAATTTTCATTCTCCTCTCCAGGGGAAGCATGATGAGACAAAACTGAATGGGAAAAAATGGACCGGACTGACATTGCTCTCTGTCAGAAATAGCTTGCAAAGGAGAGTCCCCAGGCAATACCTAACACAGCCTCTGCAGGCTCACCAGGTGATGTAAAGCACTGCAAATAAAATAGTGGGAGAGCAGGAAGATGGGAATAAACAACAACAAAAGACAAATAAAAAAAACCCTCAGAAAACAAAACCAAACAAAAATATTTTCAGAACCTCCTCCCCCAAAACCCAAACTCGTTCTCACATACGCATTCCCCCCAACAAAACTGAACAGAAAGAAAATCCAAACAGAGTTTCCCCCAAAAAAGCCCAATTGAACTAGCAACAATCCAGGGAAAAGAACTGTTCCAGAAAAACGCCTTCCTTCTCAGCAACGCAGAAACAACCGCCTACGGTCTTTCCTTGCACACAGCCTCCCTCTCCTGTCAAAAAGATGAAGTTTCAGTTCTGAAATATGCTTGTATCACACTGCAACATACAGTCCTTTCACAGCTGTCTCACAATCTCTCTCTGCTTCCTGGTATCTCTCCCTATAAGCACCAAAGAACATTTAAATCAGTGTCAACACCAAAGCTAGGAAGGGTGAAGAAATGAGGGACCTGCTATGCAGCTGATAGCAAAAGCCAATCAGAGATGGCTAGTATCAAGGACAGACTAAACTGAAACATGAAGCAGAAAATTTTATTCCAAACATGATATGTATGCAGCCAAGAGAGGGAAATGGGTACAAGACAAGAAAACTATTTTCAGAAGAGAGGTTAGAGATGACTGAGAACAGAAGGCAAAAATGGCCCCTTTACAACCCAGATCAACCTGGAGTTCCAACCCGGATTTCATTTCTAAACCAAATCCTAGGAATGGGATGAGCCTTAGACCCAGACATGGGCCATAACTCAGACAAAAAAAGTTCTTGTAGGTCTTCTGGTATGTTTTCTAGCAGCTTGCCCCTTCCTTTGGAGTCCACTTTGCAGCCTGACTCCAACAGAAGCTCCTACCCCAATCGACTTCTACATGGAGCTAAAACAAAATACAGTTACAGTAGACTCAAATCTAAATTTGCATTCACTTAGGAAGTTTCTGTATGGGCCAATGCATCCTTCATTCATACATAACATTACACTAATTTCAAGAAAATATAACAATATGCATTATACACTGGATGATGAGGCCATGGACTTGGTATATCAAACTAGAAGACTGTATGATCAGGTATTACAGCCTGTGGCCAAAAAGGAATGGAGTCACTGTCCCTGGAAGTGTTTAAAAAAAACTAAGACGATGTAGCACTTAGTTCCACAGTCTAGTTGACAAGGTGGTGTTAGTCATAGGTTGGACTCAATGATCTCAAAAGTCTTCTCCAATCCAGTTAATTCTGTGATTCTGTACAGTCTTTTCAAACTACATGCATAAAACAACAGAACACACTATAGCTGATAAAGAACAGAAGACATGGAATAAACACACTGAGCCCCAACAGGAAAAGAAGAAATTGTTTAAATTAGTTAAAGATGGTGTGGCCCTTTGTCGTGGTCTTCATGGTAAGCCATCCACACTCACTGATGCAACATTAGAAAGAGGCCAGAAATATATGAAACTTCCAGAGCAGAAAAACATTGAAGAGGTGCTCCAGAGGTAGTCTTTTGCCCTTTTCTCATACTCCTGTAAGAATGACGTTCAGAAAACTACACTTTACTAGCAGAGCTTTTCTCCTGCCAGACATCAAGACAAGACAGCTCAGTCACAACCTCTAATCACTTCCACAGATCATAGAATGGTTCGGGTTGGAAGGGGACATTGAAGACCATCTAGTTCCAACCTTCCTTCTGTGGGCAGGGACACTTTCCACAAGACCAGGTTGCTCAGAGCCCCATCCAACCTGGCATTGAGGACCCCCAGGAATGGGACACCCACAACTTCCCTGGGCAACCTGTTAGAGTGCCTCACCGCCCTTACAAGTAAAGAATTTTTTTCCAAGTATCTAATCTAAACTTACTGTCTTTAAATTTGAACCCATTCCCCCCGTTCATTCTGGTGAAGATATATTAATATCTTCACTGGATTTTCCTAGAAAAATCCAGGAAAAGTACAAATATACATGCTTACAAAGACTACCTCATTCTTTCCATTCTCTTCTGGTCTAACTAATTAATACACTTCAGAAGACTTTTGTCAAACTCTACCAGACTCCCAGAGACTTAGCAGAAGTTGGCATCCTCTCCAACCTGCACTCCAGGAACTTCTACCTGCAGAGGAATGAAGCTTGGGAGATACGTTACAAGATTAGTGTTTGAGACACCTGATCTGTAGAAGCTAGTTCTTTATTTATTCAGGGGCCTCAGAAACACTAGCAGAGTTTTTTATTCTTTGCCAACATAAGTGGAAAGAAGAGGAAACATTAACTCAGGCTGAAGCTATCTAACTCAGGAATCTACAACTGCAACAACTTACTTACTGAAGGAGCTACAAGTGATCCAGGACTGTGAGCCAGCTACAAGCTAGAACAAGCAGAGATACTTCAACTATACAACATTTACTATCAAGGTGGATAGAAGATATACACTAAAGATTTCAGACATCTGTGGCTTCAGGCAAGGGTAATGTGGTGGTAACCAAATAGGACTGTGGTGGGCTGACCCTGGCTGGACACCAGCTTCTCAGCAAAGCCCCTTTGTAACTTGCCTCCTCATCTAGAGGAGGGAGAGAAAACGTAACAAAAGACTCATGGGTCAAGATAAGGACAGGGAGAGATCACTTACCAATCACCCACCACCATCACAGGTAAAACAGACTCAACTGGGAGAAATTAGTTTATTGCCAAAGAAATTAGAGTAGGGTAATTAGAGATGGAAATGGAGTCTCAAAACACCTTCACCTCACTCCTCCCTTCTTCCAAGGCTCAACACCACACCCTTCCACAGGGAGCAGCCCTTCAGGAACAGACTGCCTCAGTCAAGAGGCAAGGTCACAGATCCTCGCCCCCAAAACTCGTTCAGCCCACAAACCAAAGCCACCCAGTCCATACCGGCCGCTGGCCAGACCTTTCTACAGAGTAGAGGCAGTGCTGGGCGGACGCCGGGTCCAGCTCGGCAGCTCCATTGGGCAGCTGTTTCGTCAATCATTGTGAGGGGGAGCAGCCCGTGGGTCTGTTCTGTTTGCCGGGCGCTTGCGCGAGTCCCGCGGACGTTTCCCAGGGGTTACCGGGGGCCACCCGGCCTCGGGGGCCGGTCCTTGGCCGTGTCCATGGAGCAGCGCCGTGGGAGGGGCCGGAGGCCGCGGCAGGGGCGGCTCGGGAGGGCCGCGTGACGCCGGTCGGGTGGCGGCACTGCGGGGCCGCGGCAGCGGGACAGGCCCGCACCGCCCAGCCTAGCTCAGTCCTTCCCTGCCCTGCCTTCGTCCCGCCGACCGGCGGATGGGCACGGAGAGGGCAGCGGGTCGGCCATGGCCAGCGGCGGCCCCGAGGAGGGGGAGGCGGTGGCGGGGGAGGAACAAGCCCTGAGGAAGCTGGTCGTCCGGCTCCAAAACGTCCAGGAGAGGAAGCGGCTGGAGACGCTGGTGCAGACCCTGAGCGACCTGCTGGAGCTGGCGGCCCGGCAGAGCGGTGAGCGCCCTGCCCTGCCCTTCCCTCTCCCGCCCGCTGCCGGTCGCTAACGCGGTCTCTCTGTCTGTCTCTGTCCCCCCACAGCTCCCCGGCTCTTTAGCGGCAAAAACGTCCACGTGCCCCTGCTGCTGGTGGTGGATCTGTACCCAGGAGCGGCGGGCGTGCAGCAGGTCAGGGGCCGGGCCGGGCAGGGCGGGGGCTTGTGCCGCTTCCCGCGCTCCGGCTGCGCTCCGCGGGATGAGCGAGCGCGCGGCCCTTGCCGGGATAAAGTTCTTGTTCGGCTTGTTGATTCCTCCTTAACTTGCTGTCTGTCTCCTGGGCCGCTTCATGAAGTTCTCTGATCTGTAGAAGGGCGCTGTCACCGCTGGCATTTAAAGGGACCAAACGTTCCAACATTGCAGGCGCCACTGGCTGCGTCTGTTTTTACCGGCAGAAGGAGGCGAAATAGAAAATAAAAACTAAGCAATGTGAATACTGTGTAATATAGGGTTCTAAATTACCAGTAATGTTATCTAATATAACTTTGATGTGTCCATATTGAATTTTGCCATCGTCAGACAGACTTCGGAAAAGCACGATTTTACGATCTGAATTCACGTGTATGTAGCCATATCCTTGAGAGTAGTGCCAGCAAAGTTTTTTAAAGGCGGGGGGGAATATTTTAGCTAAGAGTGAGTTCTACAATTTAAGGTTCTGCCTGCCTGCTCCTGTAATTTAGCATTGGTCCATTTGGACTAGGTGTGGCACTTGCACAATTTGATGTTGTACTTACGGTACAGCTGCCAGACTTGTCATATAAAACAGCTCCTTCCTGGCAGGCATACATTAAATTTATGACTATGCTCTGCACAGAGGATGTTTATAAGCTCCAGATTTCTGTGCAAATCACTCGATTTCTTTAAAAATCATTAAGCCCACTTATATATTTATATATAAATATTTATATATTTATTTTTTGCATGTTTGGGGTTTTTTCAATTCAACTAGAAGGCAAAACATGAATTATATTGCAAATGCCTTTTAAATAATAATATATTTTAAAGGGCTTGGGTGTTTTTCTATGTACTAGACCTTAGCTAGAGTCAGAAGCCCAAAATTCAGATTAAGTATGAAATTGTATTTTTGTAGTGATTAATCTGAAATAACAGTGGTCTCAGGTTTTCTTTGGAGACTAAATATTTGTGCAGTGTCTTAAGGTTTTACTTATTTTACTATTCAGTTGTCAGGTTGTTAAGAAATACAGGAAGATGAATCAGCAGTTATTTTCAAGATAAAATATATTACATATATAACAATTTATAAAACCTCTGCCCAGAAGTTTAAACTTGGAAGTAAAACATCAATCACAACAAGAAGTCGGTATGAAATGATAGCACAAGACTCAGAATTGCATAGGGAAGATAATGATTAATTTTCTTTTTAACTCTATTAAAATACCTCTGTCTAATGCCAGATTTTAAAATTATTTTTAGTCTTCTACCTGCCTGCATTTGCAGTCATGCAGTGTTTCAGTTTAGAAGTTCTGGACCTCGTTTGCATTACTGTGTTGTGTTGCAGTGGGAAATTCACAGCCAGTGCAAAGCTCAAGTCCCATTCCTCATAAAATGTCTTGGGCAGCTCTTCTTTCACATTCAGTTCTGATGTTTACAAACATTCACACTATGTAAGTACAGCTGTGTCTTCTTGCTTCATGCGCTGCTATTTGTTTGTAGTCTTTGTGAATAAACAATTCTCACTTTACAGCAGTGGTGAAGTAATGAGATCCTAATTTCAGTGCAGTCTCTTTGAAGTATTAATGACTTTTTATTGAATAAATAATGAATCAATTTCCTTTTACTTTTGGCACTGTAAAAAAATTGACTGACTTAAGAGAATAAACACAGTCAGAGACATTCCTGAAGTGAGAATTTTCTTTACCTTCCCTCCTTAATTCATTACAAAACCCTGTGTTGTGCCGTTGTTCCGCTGACTTGTACAGGGTAAATTTGCCTACTAGATCAATATTGCAAGTCAGATTGCAGGCATAAACCCTGCAAGCTCCTTCAGAAGTAGGAAGGTACTGGTGTGGAAAGCCAGTAGTTCCTGGAAGTAAAATAAATGTCCTCAAGTGAATAGGGTATTTTTCTGCATTTACTCTGGCAATGACTGGAGCAGCTTAGAAACTGTAGAGCAAAATTTGAGTGCACTTGATTAAAGAGCAGTCAGCAGAGCTTTATTGTCTCACGTAGATGGTGTGACCTAATGTAATATAAGTTAATTGCATGCTAGAAGCGAAAAGGGTCTGATTTTAAAATAATGAGTTTCAGTGTTTCTACCAGCTGTTTCTGTATATAGGGACCTGTTTAAGTGTTTATAAGGACATCTTTGTTTTCTTTATTTCCCTTCCCTGTAGCCTTTAGGATTTCTGTTATTTAAAAGACCCTTGCTTTCTTACATAATTATTAAACTGCTAATAAGCTCTCTGTTACCTCAGGTTGTGATTTTAATATTGTAAGATAGGCCACATATCAGTAGGTCAGATGTTTCCATTGCTCTTCTCTGGATCCACAGTTCTGATAAATATTTGTCAATATTTGGAGTCCTAACAATCCAAATAAAAATGTTTAATGGGAATTTAAAGTTCACTAGAAACAGTTAATACAGAAAGTAATTTTCTGAAGTCATTAAGCAAGTTTTCATCAGATTCTAAATTTTATAGAAACAGTTAGGATATTCTTATAAAGTGGGACTTCTAAAATAAAATTTTTTATGAGGAATAAACAGCTTATCAATTAATAGTTACCTCTACATTGTTTTTGAAATTTGTACCTGATTGACTGTCATCAATAAACTCTGTTTGGCTTGGAATATGGAAAATTAGGGAATTATGTATCCTCATCTGGGAGAGAACTGATGGTTGCTAAGACTATTCATTGAACCTAGACTTAGTTGGGACTCAGTTACACAGACCAGCCTGAATGTCCATAGTAAATGATTTGTAGTCTCATGCAGGGCAAGGCAGCTTGCTATGCAAGGAAGACAAGTGCATGGAGATTGGCTCATGGTCAAGCTCAGTCTCTAGACATTAAGGTTGTAATTGTCTTAAAACGTTTGCTCAGCAAGTCTAAGTTGAAACAGAAACAAAAGTACTGCAGATATGGGCTATGCTCACACTGCAACCAAGTATGTGAAAGACAAAAACACAATTCCAGTCCCCAGGGAGCTACATCACCTTTTGCACACTCTACAAAGCTGTCAGGAAAGCCATCTAGATTCAGGCTTATGCTGTTCTGTGGGTGACTCTACACTACCAGACTTGTAATTCCATGTCTCTAGTCTTACTGATTGCAGGGTTAGGGATCATGCACTTTGTATGAACTTTGCTGTTAAACTCTTTGGAGGTAGCCATTTACATTCTTGGTTTTGGCTGTCCCATCTTAACCTCTTTGCTTTACATAACTCTTCTGTGAAAAAGTGATCCAGTTATGCATAGAGTCTTTGTGACGTATTATCTTCTGTCTTGACTCTGTTCTTAAAGCACACAGGTCTGCTTCCACGTTTTTATTTACTTATATGCTCAAGGAACTCATATGCCTTTTTATTATTACTTCTTGTAAAATCTGCGTTATCTTGACTTTTGACATTTCACAGTTCACTGCTTTTCTTTCAATACGGAGGGGTTTTCTTTCATCGGTTATTTCTTTGTACATGTTTTGCTTACTGCTTCCTCACTGCAGCCTATTCAATCGTAACAGCCTCTAAACATTCATAAGAGAGCAGATTTCTCCAATACAGAAGATCAAAGAGGAGCGTTTTTAGGTTTTGGCATTATTTACAGATCTTTGAAAGTCAAAGAATTTGCTTAGGATGGAACAGGTAGTTACTAAGGACAAATATACTGGGTTTAGTTGTCTTTTACTCCTTATGATCTCAAAACTTCCACTGCCTTCACTACGTTTTGAAAGCACACAGTACTGAGAGTTGATGGCAAGAATATTAAATGTGTGGTAATTGTTTACATATCTTGTCCCCATTTAAAATATTGAACACCTCTAAAAACCTATATTTTACCCTTGCAGTTTGCAATTAAACAGCAAGTTCTTATGAAAAAATTGTATTTTTCAATAAAGCTGAACTACCTGTAATAGTGCAAGGGTTTTCCCTGGCTGGTGATGACGTAGTATGGATCACATCATATGTTTCTGTTTGTCAGCAACTCATTTAACTGTGTGCCCTTTATCCTCAAACAGTGCTGAAGCCGATTGAGAGTGATGTGTTCCTGCAGGCAATGCATTCAGAATCATTAGCATATGCTTTACTTACATTTTTCATGCCATTTGTCTTGTGTTAATTTTCCCATACTGATTTAGCTAGGTAACAGAACAGCTGTCTTGCGAAAGCTAAGCATATAGAGGACAGTGTTTAAGTTCCAAGCAGAATATCTATTCTAAAATAGCTGCATTTTTGTTTTACAGATGGGCTGGTCACTTCTTTGTAAATTAATAGAAATTTGTCCAAGTACTCTACAAAACATAGCTCCTAAGGATGTTGGGAAGGACTGGGAAGTGCTGGGTGTTCACCAGTAAGTATTTTGGATGCAAAGAGTCTGCCAGAATGCTTGGTCATTTTGGCAGCATATATATGCAATGAAATATATAAAGTTATTACATCAGCTTTTTTGTGGATTTCTTCAGCCTTCAGAATGTGACACTCACACAAACAGGGATTTTATCTGTGTTTATATATACCTGGTGCAGAAAGTAAAGGAGGTTGAGCCAGGCCTTTCATAGGGACACTCAGTGACAGGACAAGAAGAAAAGGGCCCAAATTGAAATACAGGAAATTCCACTTAAACGTTAGAAAGCAATCCCAAGTAACCTTTTTGACAGATGCAAAACTGGATGTTTGTGTGTGTTCTTTCAAATGTGAGGAATTATATCCATAAGCCTTAAGTAGTGTAAATCAAGAAGAGGAGGTTTCGTCACATCTGTTATTATTGTCTTACAATTGCCTTCAGAAGGGATGGTTTGTTCTGTCTTTTTAATAAGTGGAGCAAATTGTGGCTTGAACTGCTCAGCTCTTCTCCATCAGCTGTCAAAGGAAGCCCAAGCAATTGTTTCCTGGATGTCTGTGGTTAGATGGGATGAATAGCCACATAGGTTGGCTGAATAGTTGCCCAACAACACAAATGCTAATTGTAGATGTAGGCTCGATGCACATAGGGGTTGGTTTGGGGGGTTGGTTTGGGAGCTTGGTTTGGTGTTCTCTCTCTTGAACAGATTGCAGCCTTCAGGGCTGATAATGACAGCAGCATGCACAGCCTTCTAACCTAGTGAATCTGCCTCCATAGTCCTCACCACACCCTTCCTTGGAAAGGTTGCTGTTGAAAGATAGCATGAAGATGCATTTTGATTTTGTGGGGTTTTGTTTATTTGTTCTATAGTGGCTAGAATACATGGTCAGTAGGGGAATGAACTCCCTTGAAAGATATGTTGACAGTTTTTGTTGGAAGATGAAAGTGATTTGGATTGCTTTTCATGAGCAAGAAATAACTGAGCTGAAGCTGCACATGATAGTTTCAATTTCTTTGGCAGCTTAAAAGCTTGTTAATTGACTGAAAATTGTTCTGAGAGCTGGAGATACTGCTGTTCATTCTCAGGTCCCAGAAAAATTACTTTCTGGGGCTGATCTCTCTCACAGCCTCCTCAGCACCCACGCAGTGTGTGCAGTTAACAAAGCATCCTTTTCAAACTCAAAATTCACCAAAGACCTGATGATAGCATTGCTGTACATGATTCCTTCTCAGTACCAATATTTTAGGCAACTGTGTATACCTGTCTGACATGTTGATAGTTTTCCTTGCTGTGGAGAGACTTATTCTTAGTGGGGGAGTGGGCTCAGGCATTTCTGTCAGTGCCAAAGGCAGAACAAGCCAGCTAAATTGTATCTCATGTTCCTTGTGCATGAATTGGGCTAGAATCGCAGTGAATCAACACCATAATGAATAGTTGCTGTTTACAGGAAGGCAGGAGACAGTTACAATTGAGAAGAAAAGGTCATTTTTTTGGCAAGAGATTTTCCCTTTTTGGTGTGTAACTATTTTAGGAGAATAGGTTTCTTAAGACAGAAAAAGTATTTCTTTATTTGTCTCTCAGCTATGATCGAACTTGACTACACTACAGTCATGTTTACAAATGGTAGTTTGCTATTGATTTAGGTGTTCTTGACGAACAATGTGGTAAATAATTAAATAGTCGCTATCACTGTGAAGAGAATTTCCTTCAGTGTATTTGCATTCTTTCTACAAGCCTAAAGAGTCTTCATGAGATGTTTTGTAATTTCTTATGTTAAACTCTCCTGCAGCAGAAGAGGTTTAGAAAGTTTTATATCCTTCTTCGTGGTTATATTTGAAATGGGAGGGTATATGGGAGGGAATTTTCTAAGGGTAAAGAATGTTATGACTCCCATCAGATTTTGCCTCACGTGTCTGCTTTGGTCATCATAGCTACAACACTAGTGCTACAACGGAAGAGAGAGAAACTATCAGTGTCATACTATGAAGGGAAAACAGTGATGCATTCATTCCAGCTTATAAATTTAGACTTCAGCAAGGCAAACGACATTATTGCCAGAGCTGGCGTATGAAATTTGGATGAAACTTCAAGTGCTGCTTATGTTTTTCAAGACGGATCAAGAATATCAACTGAAGTATCACAAACTACTGCACAATCCATTTTTATTAGGTATTATATGTGCAAAGATTCACAATTGAAGATTATTAAAATTGCAGAATCGACCTCTCTAAAATAATGAAAAGTTTAAAAAGAGAAAGTTTCTTTATTTGGTTTTTTTGTGTTTAAGTCTATGCATTTCAGTTTAGTTTTTAATTACAGTTCCCCCCCCTTTGATATATGCTTCATTCAGTGTGAAATCAATGCTTTTAAGATTTTTTTATGAGGTGTTACAGATTTTTAGTCACTGTTTTACAGATAGTAGTTTGAATAAAATATGTTTAAAATATCTACTGATTTTTAAGTGCCCAGTCTGATACACGACCTGGATTTTGCAGTACTTGGCACTGTTTGGCTCTCTCTGTTTAATAAGTCAGAACAGACATACGGAAAGCAAAGAGTGTGCAACTGGGAGTCTAGGAACTGTTTCTTTTTAGTGATTTGTCCAGTATCATGTAACTGCTGTATGACTGAAACTTAGGGTAGAGTTCATCAAGATGCTGTTCAAGTTCTTCAGCTGGGGAACTGCTGCTTCTCTTCCACCAAACTCTTGGTTGTTCGGCGTAATTGAGCTGTTGCTGCAAGCAGAGCAGTGCTGTGCTGTCCTCACTCCGTGGTGCTCTGCAGCCCGGTGCTCTGAGGAGTGACTACCTCATGAATGCAGAATTAATTTACGTAACTAACTAAAAACTAAAGTAAATTGGATAAATTATACATCAGTATTTTAATGAAGTATGATCATAATTAAAATTCCAATATTACTTCATTGGTAACTTGAAGAAGCACAAACTGAAATAAAAGGGGATTTTAAAAAGGAATTGAGCTTGTTAAGTTTTTGATAATTTCTATAACTTCTTTTCTCAAAGTGAATGTTTGATAAAAAGTTGTGTATGTTAATATTTCTTTAGCTGTAACTCCTTTTCCTTTTTTTTTTTGTTTTGTTTTGTTTTGTTTTTAATTTTTAGGCAGATTCTTAAAATGCTTACAGTCCACAAAGGAAATATAAATCTTTCAGTAATAGGACTAAAAGCATTAAATCTACTCCTCATGTCAGGTATTGTGTGCTTTACTTTCCTATTTTGTCTAAGCCTTTAAAACCGAACTGATATAAAGTGTGTCAGACTGGATTTTTCTCTCTGTTTTACTCCATAAAGTCACTTGTCATTTATATTTGTATACAAAATAATTAGAGTATTATTTTGCACCTCTTTTCCCAGGTAGGTATGAACTGGTTTTTAGGCAGTAAAGTTTTAGAACAGCAGTTCTATTGTAAAGTGCTGCCTTAAGAGAGAACTTTGTCAGGGATTATACGAAGCCAGATTTGAAATGTCAAAGTAAATTTTAAGGACAGTATTAAAGAATTTTGGGTTTTATGATGTTTCAATGAAAACATTGAGAAATAATCAGTGCAGCATGTAATCTCTTCTCTTGTTCAGACATAATTGCTTTCTTGCTCTTGGAAGAAGAGGTGGATGTGTTTTCCTTGGTATTTAATGCCATGCACACCTTCCCTAAAAATGAAGAGATCCAGCAGCATGGATGTAAAGCCTTACACAAACTTTTTGAGAAAGGTATTTTATCTTGTAGTTTATTATGTTAGAAAAATGTATAGATTGGGAGGGATGGCAGATATTTATTTTAATGCAATAAATGAATTTTTGCATTCCGGATTGATTTGTGTTTTATGTATGTTCTTTAAATGAGCTAGCACAAAACAAACTTTCCAAGCAATATCACAAATTTTCTGAATTAGAGCAGTGAATTACATCTGTAAAAAAATCAAAATGCCCCTTCATCTCTAACTCCAGAGTTAACTGAAAAGATGGGATTTAACATTGGCCAGTATCTAGAATAAAGAATAGTGACATTTGATTTTAATTCTCAACAACAGGATTGTGTATTTAGAGACTGGTAAATTTTAGTAACATGAACAGTTCTAAAATCAAGCAAAATGTTTGTACTTTATAGAAATACTTGGTTCTGCTTTTTACCCTGACAATGCTAAAAGATGATAATGTGTCCATACAATATTCCCATTTATTCTGAAAAATGAAGTCACCGTGTATTGAATTTTTTGCAGAAATCTCAGGAACTGTACATGTTATGACCAGAAGTCCCCTTATTGTAGTCCCCTGGCTTTACATTAAGTTTCTTGATTCAAAATAAATATTGAGAAATGCTATCACTGTGCTGTACTCCTTTGCTTCAAAGATAGCCTCCAGTTCTTCCAATTGGTTCTTTTCGGCACCATTTTCTGTTGCTTTTTTAAAATCTTTCTCCGACATGTGTGCTTGGAATTATCTTCTCTGTCTCTTCCCCTCTTCCTGTCCCTGATTACTTTTGCCCTGCTGTATTTCCTTTTCAGTCTCCACAAAAGTCTGAACTTCTTACGTTTTCTGTGCATCTTTTTTGTAAGTGCCAGATTTTCACAGCTCTGGCTGCAGGTACAGACCTGCATACCTTCTTCTTGATGGCAACACCAAACAAGTTCCTAGTTTTTTCTACCTCTGACCCACCTTGTCAGTTATTGTTATGTGGATGTTTGCCTAGCCTTATCTTGAGCCAGATTCAGAAAATGATTCTGCTTGTGCAATTTAAAAGGTGCTCTTTCTCATCCTGGGTCAGTTCCCAAATCTGGTTCATTGCACAGCCACACAGTTATGTCAGTATGAATAACAGGGGCCAGGAATGGAAAAACCTTAAGCCACTAAGGTAAGACATTATGAAAGCATGGCTTTATGGAAAAAAGTCCCTTATTAAAAAAAAAAAAAAAAAGGCAAAATTAAATAAAACTGCAGAGTATGCAAAATGGCATTCCGTAATTTTTTTTCACTGTGTAGTTAGCTTTTCCCTAACTTATATACTGTCTTGGTTTGGGCTATCTAAAGTTCGTTCTGTGAAAAAGGCTAAAAGACTTCTAAAATACTGATTCACAACGTAGCATTTGAAAGTCAGAACTCAATTACATAAAGTGTAAGCTAGAAAAAGGTATCTATAAAGTAGCTCAGTTTTTAGTTTAAAAAGCCATACTCATGAAAGATGATGTGTATGGAGAGTACTTTCTGTGAAACACAGAAAATAAATATAAGAAAACTTGATAAAAACAGTTGTCTTTTCTCATGATGTACCAGGATAAGAATTATTTCTTCAAAACATACTGTATTTCTTGCCTTTCAATTTAGTTCCAGAAGAGCAGCTGACTGAATTTGTTGAAAGCAAAGATCATATGATCATACTGAAAATATTTAAAGAGTTTCCAGAGAAAGAAGAGGTGATTCTTCCTGCACTTTATTCGTTACATTCCTTAGCTGGTCCACGTAAGTGTATTATTAGAAGTTATTTTCAATTCCTTTTCTCACACAGTGTGCATCAGCTCACACTTTCTGTTACTGTAAAAAGTAATCTTTGTGTGATTGCAAAAAATCATTGAGAACTGGTTGGGAGTTGCCAGACAAATCACTTTCCTGTTTTCTTTGGGAAATACTTTTCTTTTTTTTTTTTTTAATGGGATTTTTTAAATATTTAACCATTAAAGCAGAAATCTCTCCTGAATAACAGAAAAATACTTTATTCCTCTTGGAGTAAGTGGTAACAAAGATGCTTTATCATAGTTGTATGGACTGAAGTCCAAGACCTTGCCCTTTCATCTTTTAATACTTGAGAAGTAAGGTGTATTTATTGACTGAGTAAATCTTCAATGAGTTTGGGTATCAGGTAAAGAATATTCTTGACAAATTCTGTTCCACAAAGGGAAAATTGCCCATACAAGCTCAGTGGCCAGGCCTGGGAGAAGGTATCTGAGCTCAGACACCCACGGTGGTCATTCAGTGGTGGCTGCTATGGTGAGCATTGGTAGCACTGTGCATGTGGTAGTCTTACAGTGTCCTCAGGTGTCGTGCATTAAGACTGGAAGAAAATGTCTTTGTTATCTCTTGTCTTCTGATAACAGCAGTCCCTGTTCTACGCGAAATCAGATCCTGAGAAATGCATTTGATAATTTGTGTCAATTTGTTGACAGCAATTTGATCTCTTTGACACAGAGGCAGCTTTTGTCAGCTTCCTGCTGATAAAATTTTGGGAAACGTAGAGCCGGGTTCTGCTCTTCATGTCTTTCATGAGGTGCATAATGTTGTACCTCTTGCAAAAGTGTTTACTTACAAAGCTTTGCTCATACATCCTGTCTGGCTCTATAGGAACCATACTGGCCCCATGTATGCCCACTAAACAAGAACTAGACTGGAGTGTCCCACATTTCATCAGTCTCTGAGCTATCTAGTTCCTGTTTCTCAAACTTCTTGCTTTTTTAGTTTATGTTTAAAAAGTTTAGTATTCCTTGAGTCAGAAATAATTTTACCCTAGCCCAGAAGTTACTGCTGTTTTCTAGGGAAGAAGATGCTAGATTTTAAGTGCTTTTCAAAACAGTAAATACTTTTATAAAGTGGGAAATCCTTTGTAACAAAGGAATTGCAAAAAGAGAAAGGCATGAAAAAGATCTGCTCTAAAGCAGGCATTTAATACTGTCATTTCTAATATGAAAGATTGAAAACAGCCAGAAAAACATGAATGTGGAAAGCTGGTATTCCTACTCTTGGTTTGTGACATCCCTCAAGAACTCAGCAAAATATATTCCTTTAAGGCCATCATGAAGAAGATAATTCAGTGTAAGTACGCACTATAGCTTACCCAGTACTAAAATGTCTCCCCATACCCTGAAGTTCAAGTCTCTATTCCAAATGAGTACTTCACTCTGCCTTCTTTCATTAATACATACTTAGACTTTGTTCTGGCTCACATAATAAGAAGCTGTAGGATAAGGGTTTATTCCAGTGCTGTGCAAGCACTCTTAAATCTTAGTAGTGTTTGTGGCACGAGAAAAATGCTTGTCTGCTGACTGTCCTCCAAAGTGGAGTGATGGATGACAGTGTTACCCATCTAAATGGCAGGCATAGGGAGCCAGCCAGGCTTGTCCTCTCTTTATTAGGGAGAAACAGTCACCTCAAGAGGAGATTTACCTAACCCTAAACCAGATTTCTGTTACAGCTGGGATGAATCACCATACAGAGTGCTCGGATCTCTTCATCAGTTGTTGAGAGAACCTAGGTGACCAATTTTTGGTGGTTAAGAGTAAATTAGATCTGTTTCACGTCTTTCTCTCTAACTTGTTCTCGGAAACAGTGACTCCCTGCAGGTGTACCATTGCTTGGATCTTCCAGGATTTCAACATGCAGTTCATTATGCCTTCATTGTAGTGATCACTTTTGGAATCTTCTGACTATTTTACTGTACTCATAAGTATCACCTTTGAAATCATAACTTACTGTGAAGTTATGTAATACTGTCTTGTGGAATGTGTGTTTTCAGTTGAGAATGACATGATAAATGGCTGTCATATTAATGCATTGTGAAAGGTACCTTCCTTCACTATAAAATAGAGTGCTTCAGAAATGCTTCCCACTCAGAGCTTGCTTTTTCATCTGGTAGGTTATCATTATTTAATATTTAGAGGTGTCTTATTTTGAAGATTTGCACCTCTTTTAAAAAGGCTAATTATCTTTAATAATACAGTTGTGAATCTTTCTTTTATGTTGTATCCACAGAAGCCAAGCTGTTAAAAGAATAATTAAGAAAATTTATAGACCTTAGCAGAGTAATGCTAACTCCCTTGGAGTCAGTGACAGGACTCCCTGTCATTCATTTGGGCCTGGATTTTGGCCAAGATTTCTTGAGTTCATATTCTGTCTCATACCCTGGATAGAAATACTACAAGGTTGCTTTCACACACTGTGTTTTAGCTACCATGATGCTGTTTTGCCTGAAATTACTATGGGTGGAATCACTCTGTCCTCGGTAGGAATGGATGCATTCTGTCTTCATACAGGCTCACGTGATTGTCCTGTTGGTTTCTGTATCTGGCCTGAGTAATAAACAGTAAACAGAGTGAGAGTGACCGAGCACTGGCACAGTTTTCTTGGAGGGGTTGTGAAGTTTCCATCCTTGGAAATACTCAGAAGCCATCTGGACAACCTGCTCTAGGCAGCCCTGCTTGAACACGTGGGTTGGACATGGTGACTTTTTAGCTGTTCCTTCCAACCTCAGACTTCTGTGATTCTGTGAAATACAGGGTTTGCAATGGCTTTCAAAATATTGCAGGGACATTAGATGAAAATTTCAGTACCCTCAGTACACAACAGGTGTACAGTGGAACTACTTTACAGGAAAATAATAACTTCCTAGCTTGCCGTCTGAAAAAATAAGGAAAACTCAGAAATACATGGTTAAATCAGATAAATTACTACAGAATAAACTTCATGAGAAAAAAAAATCTAAATTGTTTCTTAATTGTATGGCTCTGGGAATAGTACTGAAATACTGTAAAATATGTGCTTGATCACAGTCATGTTAGAAACACCATTTGTAAGAATGATTTAGTATTTATAAAACAGTTTGTTTACATTTAAGAAAAAAGTTATCTGAGATTAGTTTGGGAGGAGGTTTCTGTTACATGGCCTGATGCAGAATGGAAGAACACCGTAAATGTTAATCTGAACTTTGAACTTAATGAATAATTTCCACATGTTCGTAGTTGTTAATGACTTTTGTGGCCATATCAAGAAATAATGCAAATTATTAAAGCCTTTCAAATGCCAGGCAAAAACTGAAATAGGGTCACAGTTTGCTAAACAAATCTGTTTAACTAAAGTCTGAATTAGAATCCAGTCAACTTTTTTTTTTTTTTCC
Organism: Oreocharis arfaki; assembly: GCA_013398015.1. NCBI lineage: Eukaryota > Metazoa > Chordata > Aves > Passeriformes > Paramythiidae > Oreocharis > Oreocharis arfaki. The sequence continues at coordinate 299,301 of VZRR01008600.1, forward strand.
TCTCTCTTAAGGAGCCATTTTTGTTTCTGTTTCTTTCTTTAGCCAGCAATGTTGAAGTGCTCATGTCTGGAAATGTTCGCTGCTACAATGTTATAGTGGAAATGATGAAAAGTTTCCCCAATAGTGAAGCAGTTCAGGAAGTGAGTTGCTGTTTGTTGCACAAGCTTACATTGGGTAAGTTTAAGAAGTTGTTTATAGTCAGCTTATTCTGACTGTAAGAGTTAGAGTTAACTGGGAGTGTTACAAACAACAACTGCTATTCCAGTTGATCCTCGGGGTGGTGTATCCTTATGTCAGATCCTTGTGTCTAATGATGCAAACGTATTGAGGTAATCCTGGCCACCCAGTCAATATGGTGTCCTTATGTGGTAAATATAAATAACAATGAGAAGCTGCCATAAAAGACTCAAGTTAGGGGGAAGTAATGAGACAAAAAAGGGTAAGAAGCACCATATGAGAATGGGAAATCAGTAGGTCCAATTTTGTATAAAGTTACTATAGAAAAGAAGAAAATTACTTAAAATTTCATTTTTTCAGGTGCTGATGGTGAATGTGTGGGGAATCAAATGGTGCTACAGAATTAGTTGAAAAGTATTCTCTAAAACTTTTATTTTCCACCTTGCTGTGCATTTATCTTCAGATACCTGTGCTGCATTCCTGAGAGTGATGGTGCCTGTCTTGGGGCCCCCCTGTGCTGCAGCAGTGAATAAATCACTGAGTTCTGGACTTGCCTTGAGCAAAAGTACTTCAGTTGTATGGGCTAAAATGGGCTGGTTTCACATCAAGAGAAATTACGTCAGTGGCAAAAAGTTGTGCCTCTAGCAGCTCTGTTCTCGCACTTGCGACTATAATAAACCCACTTGTGCAGTTGCCAAGAACCACTTAATAGGAAGTTCAAATGAAAATAAATATGTTTTTCCCCCTGCAGCATACAAACCCACTGTGAGCAGCTGCCTGAGCAGCCCCCATTTCATGGCTGATTCTTCTTAATCAAGAGTTAGACTTCCCAATTTTTGCAGGTGGTGGCCTGAAACTACTGCAGATGCTGGTACCACTGCATGACTCCCCATAATCAAGTGGGTTCCATCCTTTCACCATCTGTTTCCACTTCTTCATGCAGATATTGTAGAAAGTACAGATCAAACCTGAGTGCAACCCAGAGCAACTTCCTATTCCCCTTCAGAAAGCCAGATACAATTCTCAAGAAAATTGAGAATTTTCTCAATTTTCTCAGCCACCTCAGGTGGCTGCTGAGGTGGTAGTTGCAGGGTATATTGGCAAGAGGTGATGCTAACCTTGAGTGGTTTGCTGTGCAAGGCTAACTGATGATAGGCAGGGAAACCAAGCACTTACGAGGACACAGCAACTTGGTTGACAGGCCTCGATCTTGCCCTGAGTGCAACAAGCCTGGTTTCAATCAGATGTTTTCCATGTTTTTATCCTGACCAACAATGAAGAGTGGCAGAAAAGCAGCCACAAGATCCATTTCTTCTTTGAGCCCCTCATGTTAATAAAGAGCTGGTGTAGTAGAGTTATGGAAGAGGTGTTCACAGCACCACACAGTTATGGGAATGGGTGTGAAATTGCTAGATGCACCTGAAAATAGTCCGGAAGATTTCTATATGTGTAGCCAGCGTTGCTTCCCAGATTATTCTGATGGACACTGTCTTCCTAAGCCCATGTTAACTGGCAGTGAAATGGTAAAGTCAGCATCTACTAGCTTCCCAAATCACCATCAAGCATCCTTGCTAATCTGATAATGACTATCCTAGATTTGACTGTCTTTGGAATTTTAACTGGCTGATACCTGTTTGACCAGCCACAAGTCCAACAGAATTACTCATCACGTAGCCTAAGATTATTAATTTCTTTAGGTAAGTAATATATTTACACAAACATACATTTTCTATTAAAATACCTTAAGAAACAGCAATGCTGATATAACGTGACCACACTACTGATCTTTCACGTTGCTACTCTGATTCTCATTTTTGCTAGTCAAGATTTAAAATTCACGAAATTGAATATCAAAATAGAAACCATCGCTATCAAACCATATTTGTCAAAGTGAGTGTTGCTCTATTATTTTCTACTCTGTTGTTTTCTGACCTATGATACAGGTTTTTACAACAAACAAGGAAGTTATTTGAGTTTGCTTGCTTTTTGAAAAGTGCCTTATATTCAACTTTTAACATAAAATACTGTACAGCTTATAATAATTGTTATGCTTTAAATATATTTATCATCAAAAGGCTTTCTTCCATCCCAGAAGGAATGTATTCTGTATTTACAATTTCAGCCTTGATTATTTAATGAGGAGGGCAAAACCAGAGAGTAAACCAGGGTTAAATTACTTGCGTCATAGGACAAAGCAAATCATTGCAGGAATTCAGGACCAGGACGGCATTTGCTTCCTGGCAGGAAGTCTGCAAGTGATACACCAACTGTATTTTTCTTATTTTGATGACAGTGTGTATTTCATTTTGCATAGAACCTCTGCCTTCTGTTAAAAAGAAAAAAAAAAAAAAAGGCCCACAAAGAATGTAGATCCCAACTGTTTTTTATCCTTAACCTCTTCTTTCCACAAATAAATTTTTGTTGTGTCAAGCCCTGTAACAAGAAAACCAGTGTTTGCTACAAAGTTTATGCATTGTATGCTAAGAAATTTATGTTAAATGTAAAGCTCTAGATATGTGTTTATATTAATTTGATATCTTATCTGTTTTCAGGAAATTTTTTCAATATCCTTGTATTACATAAGGTTCCAGAAGTCATTGTGAAGGCTGTTACAACATATCCTGAAAATGCAAAGTTACAAGCTGCAGCTCTCAGTTGTTTAGCTCTTCTAAGTGAGTAAATCTCTGTCTACTTGTTAATTTTTTTATTCTAGTAATTTCCTGTAATAATTTCAAACTCAATTTCTTTAACACAAAAGGCTCAGGCAGGACAGCTTCAACAAAGCTGGATTTCCTACATGATTACAGTTTACTGTGACACTGTGATAAGGCTGTGTTCATATCATATGCCCAACATCTGCACCGTGTTCAGAGCTGGTAAGCTGACAGATCTGAACAGAGCAAACTGGTTATTCATAGACAAATCGTGGGTAATCCCTTCTTAGCATAAAGTCTCCAGTGATAACAACACTGATTTGATGTTATGTTTGCCAGGTATGACAGTATTCGTATTGTGGCAGTTGATAGCAACACAAAATCAATGCTTGTGTTTGAGTTCTAAAATCACTTAAAAGATTTAAACTTTTCCTTGAGTACAGTTCAGACAGAAATTAGTTAGCTAGTGGCAAAAAGCTAAGAATCTGACCCTCTCTGTCTTTGTGTAATTGTTCCGTATAAAAGTCAGTAAAAATGCTGTTTAAGAATCCCCAAAATAGCAAAGATTAGAAATCAGTACACATTCCATTATGCCTCAGATATTATGCCCAGTGTTTGTATCTTTTTTTTTCCCTTAATTGCTGAAAAATCACAGGTATAAAATGATATATTTCGAATTCTGTTGTACTTTCTGGGACCAGATATTTCTCTCTAAGCAACTGCAGTTTGCATTTTGTTTTTAAACAGCGTTGCTTCAGAGTGTAGATGGCTCTGTAGTAAGTGGTTCCATGCAAATGATTCACAGTTATATTTTATGTTTGTGGTATTCTGTATGTAAATACACAACAAAAGGAGGTACATGCAGGTCTTTTTAGAGCCAAAGCTTAGACTGATCTGTAGTTATGTGACTCCATCTACTACACTACACTTAAATTTTTAACTCCTTTTATAACCTTGGAGGCATTTTTCAAGTCTTAGAGTTTATGTCAAAAGATTTCTCTCTTTCCCAGAAAAGGCTTATCTTCCCACTGGTTTTCAGCACTGCCAGTGTGAGTGCCTCCATGACTATAGAGAAGTTGAGACACGGGTGTTTTGTTTTCACAGTAAGAATTTATTGTAAATATTTTCTATTTCAAGCTGAAACAATATTCTTAAACCGGGACTTAGAGGAAAGAAAGGAAGAGGAGGAGGAAGAAAAGTTATGCTGGTTGGAAGCGTGTTACAGAGCATTAGAACTGCACCGAAAAAATACAGATGTGTTGGTGAGAATTTCTGGATGATGGGAATATGGAAAGACTGTATTATGTATTGAATAAAATGTTTAGCCACATGCTTTTCTCATACATATCCTCAGGCAAAAAAAGGCCTTAAGGTCTGGATTAGATTTAGAATAAATCTTTCCTTTCTTGCCTTTCTTATCTTTGTTCATCTCAAGAGGTTTTAGTTACTGCTTTGGGTCAAATGTAGGTAGTTAAGATGAGGCTTGTTGCCTGTAACTTTGGCCATGCAAATATTATTGTTTACATACCTCCTCTGTATCGAACAGCCAAACACAGGCCCATCAGGAGAAGAATCAATCTCGGCCTAAAATAGGTACCAAAATGTAAATCATATAATGAGGCTGTCACACATGTTTGTAACTCAGGCCTATTCCAGCTATAAAGAATGTGACAGTGTACATTTGGTTCTATTTCTACATAAAGCACCTTGTACCTCTTTTGTGAACTGAAAAGCAGTCAAACTATTTAAGTTTTTTCATATATTTTTAATCTTCTAAAGGTATATTTTCTTAATCTTTTTGTCTTGGTTTATGTTTAGGAGGCTGCGTGCTGGGCTTTGAAAAATCTGTTTCTGTATCAACGCAACCTTCACGAGAAGATTGGAGATGGAGATAATCAGTCAGTGTTGTCTTAAACTGGAGTTTTGGAAATTAAAAAGATGATTGCCTATTATTAGGGCATTTGATGTTTCACTTTTCAATTATTTTTCATTTTGTAGTAGATGAAATGCGTGATGATCAACCACACCTGGGAAAGTTTCTTCTTAAGTGTGTTAACCTTGACTCAGGATTATCTGCTAGTGTTTTAATGAAGGGTCAGAACACAGTCTATTAGAGCTAATTTTTACAGTTCATAAGGGATTTTGTCTTCAGTTGCAACAGGGATAAAGAATGTAGGAATTAGGAAAACAGACAAGATTAAGATACCTAGTATGTTAGAAGTGTAGAAAAGCAGTGCTCTTTTTCTCACAGATCAGATGAAATGGCATTGTAGAGAGAATGCTGCCTCGTTAGGGAGAATCTACTAGGCATGGATAAGGCACAGACTTTCATTTTACTTAAACTATTTCTCAGAGTTCCTTAAAATTTTAGTCATTCGATTTTGCAAGTCTGTTTGTACCCCTTTCTGGACCTCAGGTCACTTGGAAAGCATGGTTTCAAGGGAATTTGGTGAGATTCAGACCAGACAAAGTTGCATAGGTTACAAAGGGTTTTCTGTCAGCTGTTGCTCTCAAAAAATATTAGAAATCAAGAGCAATCATCTGAAATTTTCATTCTGTTACATAATGCCTTTTTAGGAAACTGAACTACAATTAAGAAGTAACTGCTGTAATACAGTCAATATGCAGTGATTTGTTTCTCTCTGAAAGGTTCCCAATAGACAGAGCAGTGATGCTCTCCATGCTGATGCACTCCTCTTCAAAAGAAGTGTTTCAGGCTGCTGCTAGTACCTTGGCAATTTTGTCACAACAAAATGGTAAGGGACTTAAGTTATCTTTTCTTTTTTGTTCAGCAGAAAGTTATTGCAAAAACATTATAGAGAATTTAGTGTACTCCTGAATGAATACAAATACTCCCTGTGATTAGAGTATTATGTTGTTGTGATAAGTAGGAAGTTTATTCCGTGCTTTGAAAAAGTTATTATTGGCTAGTATCAAAAAATACAAGGAAATAAAGAGTTCTCTGCCAGTTTATGTGTTGCAATTGCTCCTTTTTGGAGCAGGAGACATGAAAAGAGTGTGCTCTCTTTGTGTGCTTGTTTAAATATTTATCACGTTTGAATTTTGTCAAGAGCAGCATTTGTTGAAAAATCACATGAATAAGGATTACAGCCCAACAAATACCACTTCCTTGCTTAACACAGGAGATTTGAGCAGTCCTGTTGACTTCAGTGGATCAAATTGTGTAGAAACTTAAGCATGTGCATGATACTTTTCAAGATTGCTTTACTCCTGATCGCGTCCCTAATGTGGTTTCCTAACTTTTTTCGATTTGCAGACCCCCTCAAAATTTTTCAGTGGAGATGTGGACCCCTGAGTAGAGTATTTAAGCCTACTGAAAGTTGGCCTGCTTTTATTAGATAACTTTCACAGAATCCTTTGAAATGGTTATGGACCTCAAGTAGTTTGCAGACTGCACATTGAAAACCACTTCTAGATAGGAAGAAAAGGCCTAGCAGTTAATTACCATTCTCTAGGTGAGAAAGCACTGTTTTATCACCAGTTTATTGAGCCATCCAAGTACATAAAACCTAACAGAGCGAAGGTTTTATAATTATTTATGAGATCAGTATGTATCTGTACTGAGAAATAGATCTCATAAATGTATGCATATTATTGTCATATACCAGTTACTTTCATAACATGTTACTGACAAGTGGGCCTTTGATTCCTTTTGGAAATCTAAAGCAAGTTTTTCTTCTTTTTTTAATTATTATTCTTTTTTTTTTTCCCTAAATAAATGTCCTTACAGCAGAAATGCTAGACGTAAAGAAAGTTAGTAAAACCATCTGGCACAATACAGTATTGTTTGAACTAACCATCTGAAATGGATGTACTGGGAATAACAAGATTGAGTGGTAGTTACTATGATAATTTTTATAGTGTTCTAATGTTTATTAGTTACAGTTATAGCTACAACGTGCTTGGATATTTGAATTTGCAAAAAATGAATTAATAAAGTAAATAGAAGGAATAAATATAATTTTATTTTTGAAATTTCATTTTGGAAGTTAAAAGGTTTTTTGAAAGTTTTAGCTTTCCTATATGATCTCAGAGTGCAATTAGGAAAAAGTTTAATAAACATTTCTGAAAATATCAGTAGGACTGTACATTCTCCTTCCCATGTGTTAACTTTATGTGAGTAAAAATAGCAGATGTATAGAAACTTATTAGACAGTCAGAAATTATAATGTGTTTGATTAAGCTGTGAAAACAGAAGTCAGCTTCAGCTCAAATTGTTTCCCATTCTAATTTATACTATTATGTCTGTTTGGTGAGGGGAAAACACTGTAAAAAAAGGAGGAGGGAAAAAAGTTGTTTTTCAGAATGATACAGAAAGAAATAAAGATTTACTTATAGGATGCTTACTGTTTTTGTTGTAGTAAATATTAGGAAGACGCTTTTGGCAAAAGGCATACATATGAATGTTTTGGATATAATGAGGAAACATTCACATTCTCCTGAAGCTGTTGAAAGTGCCTGCAGGATCCTGAATCATGTTTTTGAAGGAAGGTAATAAAATTAGAAACGCGTGTCTACTTCCAAGTGAAGGGTTTTGAGATTCTGTGCCGTAAGTGATTACATTTGAATTGTTGACTGGTAGTAAAATTGACCATGAACTGTCAGCCTTGCTTAAGACATGGAATTTTGTAAGCCCTGTAGTCAAATGCCCAGGTAGGTGTGTGTGGGGAGCTGCATGTTCTTCCCTTCAGGGTTCTTGTGCAGTGAGATTTGAATAGACAATGCCTGCGTGGTGTCCCCTCCTGTTAACAACCCTGAATTCCATTGAGAGATAAGAAATTTTCCGCAAAATTACCTCTGATTATTAAAATAGCATTTTGTTTATATTACTTTCTTGTTGGCTAGGATGGAAGTTTTTACATAGACTGAATTAATAGAATGGCATGAAAATATTTTGCGATGATGAAGAAAAGTACCACAGTTTGATTTATATTTTAGATTTACAGTGTTCCAAAGGGTTATCACACAGTGTTAATTAAGGACAAATACATGTGAAATTTAGAAATGCATTCTTTTTATTTATTTAATAAACAATATTTTCAGTTTCCCTCATCTGGATGTAATGACAGTAGCAGTATCAGAAGTTGTAAAAGCCATGAGGAAACATGAAAAATCACTCTCTGTACAACTGGAAGCACTTCGAGTCCTTTTACACTTCATGATGCCTGGTAAGTCATCCAAAGGCATACACCAAACCAGAGAATAGAATCAGATAGCTGGGTTTTAGTCTTTCTTATCCAAAGACACAGCCTTTAATGGGACTTCAAAAAACTATTGCAGTTCTGTACATGGCAGAGACCAGCTGTATGTCTTTAGGAACATACAAAATGGGAGAAAATATTTGAGGTATTGAAGGTAACAGACCAAAATTATCACTGCTGATTTCCCCTTGATTTCATCAGTGATGAGTTAGCTCCATTACTTCTTAGGAGTTCAGGGAATGAATGTGGAGCTATCACTGTGACTGTTGTTTGCATCATCAATCCCCTTGAAATGAGAGCAAACTGTGTTAATGACATGAACATTGTTGTACCACAAAATGCAATTGTTTTGGTAGTATCTCTTGGAAGGAACATAAAAACTGGACAGTGACATTTATATTTAAAGATATAAAATGTACAGTTATCTACTACTTTCTATCAAAAAGGAGAAACCAAATGGACTAGTTTGGAAGTTCCTTTCCAAAAAAACCCCTCGGCAGTCCAGAGGGGGAAGAAATACTCTTTATTTGTTTTATGCCTTTAGTAGAATTTGGGAAAAGTTTTAACTCTTTTTATCAGTGTGCTGCCATTTATCCTTTTTTTTCCCTCTGATATTAAGTGTAAGAGTACAGACATGGGGTACTGATTTTTTTTTTCAGAACAACTTTTTACAAGTATCTCTGAGCAGTTTTAGTTGAACACTGACAAAACCAATAACTCTGAAGATAATGAAAAGACTAATATGCAGACTGATTGCCGGTTTTCAGTTTCCTTCCATTATTTGAGTTATAATCCTAATACTTGCCTCTTTTTTCATTGACTAGCAGGATTAAGACTTGATATATGTGTTCTGACATGGAGGCAAGGTGCTTTGCTTGCCAGTATCCTGGAAGTGAGGCCCTTCTAAAGTGTAATTAGAGAGCACCAACTGGATGGTGGAACTTGCAGGTTAATTAGGGAATAAAAAAGTAATTCATGGGAAAAATAGTAATCACAACCGGTATGAATGCTGAAGTGACTTTGAAAGGATCTCTGGGTACTTGCTGTAGTGCCACTTGACTGCAAGTGCCAAAAGAAAGGTAAATCTGAAAGACCTTTCTCTGTTTTTTTATATGTGCTCACATTCCACTAAATGTCATCTGTGTGTAAAATTTGTCCCGTGATGTGCTGTCAAGTGAGCAAGAGCAAATAGTTTATAGCTTCTGTATAGTGTCTCCTTACCAGAAGGAAGAAGCATTCTCAAGTAGGTGTCAGGAACACCAGGAAACTCCGTAGCTCAAAAAAGTGATATATTGCAATGTACTTTAGAACAAATTCTTTGGCATGATTTTGTATTTTCATAGTAAGTAGTGAGCAAATATGTGGTGAAATTTTCCTTTCAAACACAATGTACTCACATTACAATATAAATCTGGAGGGACTCCAGTCTCTGCAATACAGTGTTCTGGAAACACCATAAGTTCTGAATTATGCTCCCTGAGTCACCTCAGCGTTCATTTGATTGTTAGATTGTATTTTGGGGTTAATGATGGGGAGAATGTGAAATCTGCTGTTCTGAGGAAGGCTTTTTTCCATTTTTGCAGATACAAAGAATGAACACCAGAATGGTTCTTCCAGAGATGTGGGAGATGCTGCGTTTGCACTTACAGTAAAAGTCATTAAAAGCCAATGTCTGTTGGAGGGAGCTCACTCATTGATGCTTAATGCTTTAAACAGGGTATAGTTAAAGCTTTATTCTAATGGATTTATCATTATTTTACACTTGCAATGGTGAATCATTTGTAAGTTTCAGTTCTGCATTGATTTTCCTATTGATTTGATAGAATTAATCTTAACTCCCAAGTTTTCTTCTTACTTTCTTTTCTGGAGTGTATTAGATGATTCTTTATACAGTAACTCCAAAGGTTATTTATTTTTAAAAAGCTATTTTTTTTCCAAGGATACAGTTTATTTGTGATTTTTTTTTTTAACAGACTATGCATGAAAAGTATCCTCATGCCTACACCTCATCTACACATACGACTGAGTGCACAACTCAGTTGTCTCCATTCTGTTCACTGTTCAACTTTTTCAGCCCCTGTAAAACAGAATTATCACAGTGCCTTGAAGGGGAAACTGAAAAATGAATGGCTGAAGCAAACTCAGTCTATGCAAAGGAAACACTGGGAACTTTGCACAGCAAATTAAGTCCTAGTGATGGGAAATGTTTCACTTCATGGCCTTCAGAAGAACCCCGTCTCTGTAGAGTTTTCAAGGTTCACATGATCACAATCAAAATGTAGCAATTCTTAATTTTTTAGAAGTCTCTCTCAGGAATTTCAAGCTTGCCAGACAGATTTAGTCAAGGAAATTTATGTCTCATACATTTATTATAGAAGTCAGAGCAAGTAATGTATCAGTGAAATAGTTCTAGAGTGTCTAAAGGACATCTTGATCTGAAGATATCAGATACAGGAGTTAACAAAGGAGGTAAAATAATTTTTGCTTCAGAAGGGCTTCAGTATTTTGTGATCATCCTGATTGCATTTTCCAGTGCAGCTGGTTTGTGGTTTGGGGTACTACAATATCAGCCAGAAGGGCTACAAATTGACACATTTAATTAAAAACTAGAGGCAGAATAAGGAGGAAGTTGAGCATGACTCCACTGAAATAATTTTGCAGATTTGCAAGTCACTGCGATGGCTGTGACACTGTCAGATCTAGGCCTCATCTAGGTTTCCTCCATGTAAAAGTGGGGGAAATTGGGAAATAATTATCACAAATAACCTGTTGAATTTCTAAATAACCAAACAAAAATTTTAAAATCTTCCTGAGGTGTGGTAATAGGTATGTTGCTTCATATATTTTTCTTTTCATACTTTTTCAGCTGCCAGCATGTTTATTACTTATTCCAGTTCCCAAAAAAAAAAAAGACAAACCACTTTTTTTTCCATTTTAACCACAAAGGAGGTACATTTTCTCCCTTTGCTTGACCTAGAAAAACGGTGTAAACTTATGAATGAGAATTTGAGGAAAAAAAAGTCCCATTTTTCATCAGAAAAATAGCCAGGGAATATTTTCAGAATCAAAGGTGAAAATCTGGGGAAGTTATGAGCAGCTGAAACTGATGTTTGATAAGAAAAATTTTGAAATTGTGATTGTTGTTGCTTATTGTAACGTCAGCTGTAGTTTCACATACTGAAAAACAACATTCACTTGTTGTTACAGAAAAGCTTTAAGAACAAGCAACTCTTCTGCTGCTATTGTAAGCAGAACAATCTTGATCTGATTTTATCTTTCTTTCTCCGTTAGTTTATTGGAAATCCTAGCATTCAGAAGTGTGGATTAAAACTACTTGGTTCTGTAGCTGAGTGCACTGGTGCACTAGAAATTTTAACCCAGCAAGGAGCTACTGACACTGTGCTTCACACCCTACAGATGTATCCAGATGAACAAGGTAGGGAAGGTGTTTTGTCAGTAGAATGAGAATGACATGGTAGGAGGTTTTGTAGCAGACCTCTTGCTCTCTTTAGTGCTGGATGTGATGTAGGTTGCATGGCAAGAGAAGACTGCAGTGCTTCACAGTCCTTAGATTCACCCATGTTGTAGTTCTGCCTGGCCTTGTAATAGCTTGGGCAAGTAACTTTCTGGAATGTTACTAAAAGACTACTTAAATCATGGGTTTATTCCACTCAGAATGTCTGAATTATCGGTGTCTGAATAATATTTATTTTTCTTCTAGACATACAGTGTTTGGGTTTGAGTCTTCTACGCTCTTTGATTACAAGAAAGAGTTTGTGTATTGCAACTATGCATGTCCTGTCAGCAGTTCTGGTTTCTACTCTACGACGATTTAAAGAAGTCACTGAAATCCAGATGCATGTATGTGTCATTTCTGTGTATGAAGATGAAAACAAAACCCAAAACCTTAGAAAATTATTTTAATATAGTTATATTTGAAGTATAATTCTGTATTTTTCTTACTTCATTTTGATTTTATTGAAATTACTAGATTAGTATAAACATTCATAATTAAACTGAGACATTTGTCATAGAGATGGTTTTCTTGGAGGCATATATTCAATCCAGACTATGTAAGCACAGGTTAAGTGTTTTTCTAAGACTTCTGAGGTCTGCAAACTAGAACAAATTTCTCAGTCATGATCCCTCGCTCTGTCAATCTGTAACCATTTTGTGAAGTAGCCATCATCATAGTACTGATTGCCCTTCTTTATGGAAGATATCTTAATTACCAGTTGACAGGAATAAACTTAGTGTAGGAATGCTGTTTTTAAGAAAGAATATTGCTGGGATGCTATCAGACTTTGGACTGACGAGTTCTTTGTAAAAACACGTTTAATCCTTGTGTGAAATTCTGTTTCCTCTGCTTCAGAAGCTTTCCCTATTTGTTGCCAGTTTCATTTTTTTAGTGGAATAGAACTTGCCTATGTCATCAGCTTTCTGTAAGAGTTTCTATATATCTCTTTCAAATTAATATGAAAATATCACGAGTACAGCCTCCCTTCTTTGCTGCTGTTTCCCCCCCAACCTTTCTACATTTAGCTTAGCAACCAGTGTAGAGAGAAATAAAAATAATGTGCTGGAATAAGGAAGTTACTTTAAGTGATTTAGTTTCAGCTGGGTTTGGACAAGGATTCCATAATTTACCCAGTTTACCCTTCTAGGTGAACTTTACTTGTAGAATGCTGGGGTGGTTTTGTATTTCTTCTTAGTTTTTAGATACACCTGGTAATTTTTTCATTTAGTTTAATAGTTCTTTTCAAATTCAGGGATTACAGAGCAACACACTGCAATATACAGGGGATGTATCTTCATTCCATATCCCTAGAAGGAGATCGTTTCCTCTTTGTATTTTCAGGAAATCACAAGTATATTTGTCACTGCCAGTCAGGACATCAGATATTATGGTGCATATTCCACTTTTCGAAGTGTCAGTTAATATCTGTTTACATGGGTCAGCTAAATAAGCATGAAACTGCAGCTATATAAACACAGAGACACCTGCTATTTCTGCCTTCTCTCCCAAACTTCTCCTGTTTTGAACTAATGCATGTTTAAAAACAAGACAAAAGAAATTAAAGCACGACTCTTTTGGTTAAAGTTTGATTTTGTTGCATGACCTGTTTTAAAGTGACACTTTTTAACACTACTTCTTTCAATGTTCTTGTTGTATTCTTAGGGATTTCATGCAATCTTGGTAATTCTTGGTTTGTCACCTTGTTTTGCAAAGCTGCTGGTAGATGAATCATTTGACACAGTCATTTTCCACCAGATGTCCATGTGTTTCACTGACCAGCGAGATCAACAGGTATCTTCTTTCTTTGACAGTTCCACGGCTAAAAGGTGTTGGTGCTTTTTTTGTCCTAACTTTTATTGCTTGTCTTTCCATTCAGTTTCAAAGCCTGTGTTGTAAATGTTTTGCAAAAATAGCTGAAAATGATGATTTAAAAAATATTATGCTGGAAAAAGCATGTATGGAGTACAACGGTATTATGGCTGAATGTTTACTTCTACTGGGAGCTGATATTAATAAGAAGACAAAGGCAAACTCTTTGATCTATCAGGTAATACATGGAAATATATATATATAATTTTATTGTTTATAAATTTGTGCTTTTGAGTTCCTTTCTGTTGTCATGTAAATATTTATTTCGCAGAACACAGAGAAAAGAAAGGCTGCTCCCACATGCCCTCAAGTGTTTCTTGCTAAATGTGGCCACCTTCGGTTTTTTTTTTTTTTGTGAAGTGGTATGGATAAGAACTTCATTATTTTCGTTCAGTGTCTAAGTTTTAAACAGTCTGAGAGAACTGCTCTGCCTGAAGGGAATTAGGAAGTGTTCAATTCTGCTGGTAGATGAAGCACAGCTGGGTTTGGAACTGACCATCTGTTCATAGAGTGTGAGGTAGGCAAATCAGTGTTAGCAAACCACAGAGGGCATATTGAAGTAACTGAAAGTATTTCTAGAAAATATTTTTAATGTTGACAATCAACACTGGTCTGTGTAGCAATGCAGGCTTGGAGATTGGGAGGAGAAGACAGAATCATAGAAATATAAAGGTTGGAAAAGACCTCAATGATAGTGAAGTCCAATCTTTGGCTGAACACCACCTTGTCAACTAAGCCAGAGCACTAAGTGCCTCATCCAGTTGTTTCTTGGACACTTCCAGGAACGGGGACTCCACCACTTCCATGGGCAGCCCATTCCAATGCTTAACCACCCTGTCAGTAAAGAAATTCTTCCTGATGTCCAGCCTGAACCTCCCCTGGAGCAGCTTGAGGCCATGTCCTCTTGTCCTGTCACTAGTTGCCCAGGAGAAGTGGCCGATCTCTACCTGGCTACACCCTCCTTGCAAGTAGTTAAAGCCAGTAGACCTGGGCTCACTATCATTAGGCAAGGCTTGATGAGACTCACTGTTGTTGCCTGTTCATTAAATATCCAGATGATAACCCCTAAGTGTCTATTTTCCAATAAACAGATAAATAAATAGAGTTGCCATAGACCACGTGCAATAACCAAACTAGATAAATTACCATTCATTTCTGCCTGAAAATTGTGTGCACTCATGACAAAAATTAAGATTGCAGAACTCAAGCATTTGATACATTTTGGGCAAAGCCTTCATGGAAATGGGAGTTGGTACTCAGGTGCCTTAGGCAGGCATATGCTCCAAGGGGTAAGGAATTGCATAATTGAGAAAGAGACAAAGTCCTTAAAATAAAATCCTTTACCCTTAAAATAAAGTTGATCTGAATGTGAGACAAGCCTCTTAATGCAGTCTGAGTTGTTACTTGAATGCTTCACATTCCTGGTTTGTTTTAATTGCTTTTCTCTATTAGGTTTGTGAGAAAGGAAATAATCCTAAACTGGTGGAATTGTTATTAGCCAATGGTGCTCGAGAGCAGGATGTTCGGAGTGCTTTGACCATCAGTATAAGGAGAGGAGATAGCCAAATCATCAGCTTGCTCTTAAAGAAGCTTAGCCTTGATGTCACCAACAGCAGTATATGTCTTGGAGGATTTGGATTTGGCAGATTAGAACCTTCCTGGCTCATTCCTTTGTTCCCAGATAAACTTACTCAAACAAGAAAACAAAGTGAGTATATATAGAAATTGCTATACAAAATGTGTCAGTATCTGTTGATGGTACTATGAAAGTGTTTTAGGTGAAGACTTACTTTCAGCTGAGAATTTCTTCATAGCTCTCAGCTGGCTATAGAAAGTTTGGCAAAACTTGGAAATAAATCGAGTTATTTCTGTTATTTTTTTGAAGCTACTGGAGATTTTAGAGCTACTTGGATTTCTTGGAGATTATTTTATCTTTTCCGTTTCTTGTACATACAGGTGCAGGTTCTGCACTGGCAAGGATGGTGCTCAAATTCCAGATGAAGAACATTTCAGAGGATAGATCAAGAGCCTCCTCTGATCCAAACTTGTCTGAAGATGGAGTGGATAGAAACTATGATTGGAATTTCATACCTGACCCATTAGTGGACAGTATTTTTCCTTTGAGTGATGATATTGATAGTGAAGGTAATGGTTTTTCTTTTCTTTTTTGCTTTTTATAATCCCAATCGAATGTACTAGAGCTGGACTATAACCATAAGTCAGTTGTTTATATGTGTTTGAGATATAACAACTCCCATGAAGAAAAAAACTTCTGTCTGAAATTTTGTTTGGGGTAACATTGGAAAATAGTTTGTGATGAGTATGTGCTTCATCTACAAAACTAAGACCTTGAAGAATTTTATTCAGTTATACATTTAAAATTAGTTCATCATGCATTCAGTTTTTTGTAGAGAGAAAGAGTGAGATTCATGCAACTGAATTTAGATTTTGACTTTCTCTGTCTGTTTCTGAGCTGCCTTTATAGTCTATGACAAAAAGCAAGACCTTCAAGAGCCCAATTAGTCTCATCATGAAGTCAGGCGCATTATGATCTAGAAACCCCTCTGTTGCCTGAGTAGTCACTAAATAAAGTTCATGCAACCAGATCTGGTATAGACGACTATGTTATTAACAAATAAAGCAGGTGAAACAAGCCCTATCCCAAAGGTAACTAATTGATCAGAAAGTGTAAATGACAGATTTATGTTCAGCCCAACATCATTCTTTGTAACCAGGACATTTGAATGCCTTTAACTTAGAGAAAGACATCATTTCTGTCTATACCAGCAACTTAATAATGAAAGTAGCCTGAATTTGTAACGTATCTTTTTTGTTGTTCAAATGTTGCTCTTGTTTTAGAACAGTTGTTTACTTTAAAATCATCACATGGTGCCTTATCAGGCTGCCTAAAAAACAGAGACTAGACAAGAGTAAGGGAATAAAGGTAGGTGTTTATTTGAAGGGCCTTCAAAGGTACACCCTGGGGGACCAGAGGCTACTGGTTACCAGAGCCTACCAGAGGCTACTAGACCCCAAGATGGACCCCAGGTCACGACTTCTTCACACTTTTATAAGTTTGGTCCATTTGCATATCAAGTTTAATTCTCCAATTAAAGCTTCAGTTAATGATGTAATTTCCCCAAACCCCCTCCCCCCTGCTTCCCAAGATGTTGGTTTACATTTTGGGCTCTAGGACAGGCTGGGTGTCCTTGGAGGGCAGGCCTGGAGAGGGTTTGTTATGTCTATCTGGCCTAAGAGAGCAGCAGATGACAGACTACAAGAAATTTCAGAGTTATACTCTAGACAGTACAGGATTGTAAATTATAAAAGTT
This sequence comes from Oreocharis arfaki, assembly GCA_013398015.1. NCBI lineage: Eukaryota > Metazoa > Chordata > Aves > Passeriformes > Paramythiidae > Oreocharis > Oreocharis arfaki. The sequence goes on from VZRR01008600.1 coordinate 316,072, forward strand.
AAAACTCAAGGTATCACACAGATGAAGAATTTGAATTTTGGAATCAGAGAATCCTAAGGAACTTTTTGATTCTGTTTTCTTCTTTTCCTTATATCATTCAGCACCACTTTTCATTTCTGTAGGTCTATTTGTTGGCCCACGTAGAAAAGTTGTTATCATAAAAAAATGCAGGAGTGATTTTAGCAGCTTTAAAAGTAGCTTTGAGAAGAGGGACATCAGATGTCTCCAGATAATGACACAAAATGTCTCCTAAATCGTCAAATCCAGACCAGCGTTTGATGTTTCATTCTCAGTAAATGTGGGAGTGCAAATTTATCTATTGAAATACAACCCTTTTCTATTTTAAGAAGTTATTTACATTGAAGTAGCAGAAAGATGTGATGAAACATGTATAATAATCCCAACTCAATGGGAACTTTAAATCATAGATCATCAGTGCAGGTCCTGCAATCACGTGCAGGTCCTACTTGAAGAATGTCAGGTTAGTATGGTCCCTCTGCTCTAAAGCACACTGACAACATCCTTGGCTTATTGCACACAGAAGTGAGATCTTGCCAGTACTGATGCTTTTGGAATGCATCTCTCCTTTGTCAGCATCTGTATTACTGTTGAACTCTGAGCCTCATCTTTAAATACATTTTCTTACCTATTTCTCCTCCTGTGTTCAAGGAAGTGAAGGTTCAGTTTTTACAAAAAAGAAGTCCAATTCCATTGCAGTTGCTGATTTAAACTGTAGGGAAATGGCATGTCAAAGAGGTTCTCCTACTTTGCTGCGACATTCCTACTCTGTGGTAAGTCAGATCCTTGCTCATTCCAGGTTTTTAAGTCCATCTGCATTGCCTCCTCCAAACCTATTAATAATCAGGTGTTAGGAAAGGTCATGTTAACCATATGGGCTTTGTCTCACTGTTGCCTTCAGAAGGTGTTTCCTTCTGTTGTGGTGCACTGTACGGATGAATTTATGTCAGCAAAAATCTATGATTACTAGAAAGTAGACACCCTTTTGAATTGTCAAAATTTTCAGTCTGGTGTTCAAATGGAAATACAGGGATCGTGGGCCCGTTCACAAAGATGTAACTTCCCCTTAGTGAAGCTGATCTTCAGCAGCGATCAATGGAGAGACCCCGATTCCCTAAGAAGACATAAGAGGACAAGTTGGTGGAATCAAAGTCGGGTTCCTTTGGAAGGAACTTGTCTCTTTCCATTTCCAGTAAAGGGAAACTGGAGAGACTGGCTTCCCTAGAGGAAGTTATGTTTTGCAATATCCTGCTTCATCCTGTGACTGCACCCTAATGAAAGTCATTCTGAGTTGCCAGAAATGCACTGCTTCCATTGCGCTTTAAATCTACCATTCTTTCATATTGCATGGATCAATACGTTTCATAAAGGTGTGACCTACTGTTATTTTCAGTTCAAGTGTACAGTGTCTTTGTGTTCTCTCTGTAGGCTCTGATGAAAAGAAACCACAATTAAAAGAGGTTTACTGAATTTGTATGATTTCAGAACATGTATATGTTCCTAAATGCTTTTTGTTTTGGATTTTGCAGGGACCTGGCTCAGATTATGAACCATTAATGAAACAAAGACGAAAATTCTTGCCCTCAGATGAATCCCCCAGTAAGTAAACCATACAATTTAAGGTATATAACAGATTTGACATCCTTAATGCTTTCACAAACGTAGCATGCAAAGATTTGAGACAGATTATATATTTGTTTAAGAGGAGGATACATTTGGGAAATACTACAGTGGAGTAAACATAATGCATATATAGGGATTTTTATTTCCTGGACTCCCCAAATAATTTACGTAGGCAATGGAGTTTAATGAGTGCCCTTACTAGCTTTCAAAAGCTGCTTCTGTTGTGCAGTGTGTAAGTACCTATCTCTTTCCCTTCCCTACTGTCTTACAAATTTCTGTGTCTTAATAGAATTCTTCATGGATTTTGATCTTAAACAATATCCAAACATTCACTCTCTTCTGCATCTTTAAATCCCAAGCTGATTGATTGTAATTGTATGTAAGTGATAAATGAAATCATGGTATTTTCACATTTTTGTTTTAATAGAAGGCATCTCAAAATTGTCATCACATATAAGACCATCAGACAGTCTTTCTTCATTGGTCTCAGAGAAAGAATGTATTAAATCACTAGATCTTTCATCAAATGAGCTGGAGAACATTGATGCCATCAGCCAGAATAGCTGCCTAACTAGTCATCTGGAACACCTTGAGAAACTGGAGCTCCACCAAAATGCTCTTACAAACATTCCAGAGCAACTGTGTAAAGTAATTCTGCATAATTTTCTGTAATACAAGTTGAAATTAGTTAAAATAAATTGTTGGTCTCTAATAATGTAATCAATATGTATTGTAATAATGTATCCATAGCAATATTATTCAAGAAAATGGGTGTATATTTTTGCATGCTTCATACATTCACTCAGCTTTCATTCCGTGGACTCATATTCATTAGAAATAAAAGTATTTTCATGGAATAGTTGTAAGTTATTTACTGCAGAGAACTGTTTTAAGATGTGTGATATTAAGTAGCATAATAATGGAAATATAACTGAGAACTGCAGGCAATTAATATCTTAAATTTTATGAAATGTAGCTAATTATTTTTGAATAATGCTCTCTATTTTGTCATAGAAATATTATAGGTTACATTGATATGATTGCTATTTTCTGCGATTTTTCCATGTGAGATAAATATAAATAAATTAATAATTAGTATAAAAATATAACTCAGTTATAAACATATAAATTCATATTTTCTTCTAACTTCTTAAAAATGAATTATTCTTTTCTTTCAGAACTTGAAATGCTTGACTTACTTGGATTTGCACAGCAACCGATTTACTTCTTTCCCAGCTTACTTACTGAAAATGAATTGTATTGCAAATCTTGATATCTCTCGAAATGACATTGGCCCTTCCTTTGCTTTGGATCCATGCCTTAGATGTCCAACTCTAAAGCAACTTAACCTTTCATACAATCAGCTGGTGTGCACTCCTGAATTTCTTACAAGTGTTGCTGAAAATCTGGAACAACTCTTGCTGGAAGGGTGAGTAGCATGAGTAAATGGGCTGTAGCATAACAAACATAACAGGAAATAATAGATTTGTCATGCAGAATGATGACTCTTGTAGCGTGGAAAGGATTGTTTAGTCACCAGTGAAACACTGACACTGTCTTCCAAATGTGTAAATTGCTACGGTTTTCATTGTTGTATTGCAAAGTATGAGACATGAGAATGTCTTTGGACCTTGATAGAATCTAATAGCTTTGCTGTTCCAGTAACATACTAAATATGTTGTAGTTCAGTATCTTTCTGCTACCATACTATTAATCCACGGGGCTGTGTAGTCTGACATATTCGACTAGGTTTTCTGTATATACAGTACAGTTTCCACTGTATTTCATATGCACAAAAGCTTTTCTGGAAATAGTATTAATGTAACTTTATGTATTGGTATGGATATGTTTTAAGTGATAAAAACAGAGAAAACATGTAGCTTTTTGTTTGCTAGCACTTACTGTCATATTTCTTAGTGGGGTAATTCATACCTATATGGAATTCTTAAGGCAGTTGGTGAGAGCTCTGTGAACTGCAGAGACTGTCTCATTAATTTCCTACAGTTCATGCTAAATAAGATGGTGAACTTTGTTAGTAATACTACCCTGGCGAAACAGTGGATGGATCTTTTAGCTCTGTGTTTTCGGGATCTTTCTCTTCCTCTTTCTGGTGTTCTTCTCCCCAGAATACATTGTGTAAAATTATATACTCATCCTGAACTCCATTCCATTTAGGGAATCCTTTTTTAAAAGTTTTTTTTTAGGTTGTTAGTAATTTTGTAATTATGATATTGCAAACACATATTTTTAGTATGCAGAACCTTTCACCAATGCAACATTCATCTTCAGGTGGGATTGAGCTCCAGCATATAATCAGAAAACTAAACCTTGCAATACGTTTTGACACTTGGTCTCCAAATTAATTAAACTTATTTTAATATCAGTCATGTTATTCCGTGTTGCCGCACGTACTAGTGTTTTTGCTGACTGGTCAGTCTTTATGTAGATAAATTCTTCTTTTTGTTTTACTGGTGTAAGGATGACATTGTCAGATCAACACTGCTTTCACCTTTTATCTAATAGTTTCCAAGTAAAACATGGATTGTTTTTTTTTTCTTGTTGTTATCATAGAAACAAAATTTCATGCTTATGTTCACCCCTATGCTTGAAAGACTTGAAAATTTTAAACATTAGTAAGAACAATATTTCATCCCTTGCTGAGAATGTCTTCATGGGCTGTACAAAACTGGAGCAGTTTAATGCCAGGATGAACGTTCTTGGTAAGTACCTGTGAAAGCAGGATTCACCTTCTAGAAACTGTTCCAAGTCACAAAATTCCTCTGCCACCAGCATTTGGAGTCTTGGGAGAACAGAAAAGAATAATACCACATGTGCTTGTCCTTGTTTGTGCAGTTTCCTAAGCATTTCCTTTTGATCACTGAAGCACAGAGTATGCTTCCAGTCATCTGATCTGACTCAGCTAACCCATCTTGTTTTTTACATTTGGAGTGGATGCTGTAAAAATGGATGAGTGTACTTGAGATTGCAGATACTGTTGAGGAAGGTTCAAGGCAGAGGAAATCGTTCAGATTGAAAATCTAGTACTAATATAGGTTTAATACTGTGCTGTAATACCTAGATGCATCCTGGCTTGTACCAGCGATAGTGTGACCAGCAGGACCAGTGCAGTGATTGTTCCCCTGTATTTAGCAGTAGTGAGGCCACACCTCAAATCCTGTGTTCAGTTCTGGGCCTCTCACTTTGAGAAAAACATTGAGGTGCTGGAGCATGTCCAAAGAAGGGCAATGGAGCTGGGGAAGGGACTGGAGCACAAGTCTGATGAGGAGCAGCTGAGGGACCTGGGACATTCAGCCTGGAGAGGAGGAGGCTCAGGGGGAGCCTAATCATTCTCTACAAGTGCCTGAAAGGAGGCTATAGCCAGGTGGGGGTCAATGTCTTCTCCCAAGGAACAGGCAATAGGACAAGAGGAAATGGCCTCAGGTTGTGTGAGGGGAGGTTTAGATGGGAAATTGAGAAAAATTTCTTCCCTGAAAGGGTTGTCAAGCCCTGGAACAGGCTGCACAGAGAAGTGGTTGAGTCACCGTCTCTGGAAGGTATTTAAAAGACATGTGAATGTGGCCTTTAGGCCTTTAGTGGGGGACTTGGCAGGGCAGGGTAAACAGTCGGGTACAGTGGTCTTAGAGATCTTTTCCAACCTAAATGATTCTATGATTAAGTATTTACCACACTGTATCTGGCATTATCTTCCAAATAAGAGAGAACATGTGTTTCAGTTGCCTGCATGCAGGTGTCATTTGAGATGCCCTGAGTCATCCCCCTTGGCTTACAGGTTCTGTTCCAGAAAAAGCAGGTCTTCCATAGCTCCTGTGTTTTATCTTTCAACCTTGAGCAGACAGCTCAGGCAGCACAGGGCAGATCCCCTTCGCTAGAACCCCGTGCTAAGGAACTGAATTGAGTCCATCCAGAGTGTGTGTCAGGGGCTTAGCATATTTTATGCAAAGATGTCAAAATCACCTTATCGATGCAAATTACAAGTTATGCAAATTAGATTTTCCATTATACTGTGGGAGTTCATAAGTTACTGTTAGAATTCTTTCTTCAAGACATAAAACCTTCCATTTTGAAATTATTGTCACATTATTTCAGAAGGTAACTCTTAGAATTGCATTAAGGACAGCTGAACCATTAGACTCATTTTTGTAGGAATGAATAAGAATGAATTGGTGAATAAGACCCAATAAATCCTGGATCACATGAGATTCTTTTGTACGTTTGCAGTACAGTAAAGTGTAAGTAAAATTATTTTGGTGTTTAATGCCACTAGGAGATGAAGTACAGCAATGTAGAATTTGTTAAAAGCCAATATATTAATTAATTTGGGGAGTTTAGTTTTAAATAAGCTTTTTTAAAAAAATTTGAACTCTGCCTTTGGTAGGTGATACCTTTGTATGAAAATGATAGACTGACCTTTTAGTCTGTCTAAACTCCAGTCTTAAAAATAATTTAAACCATTCTTAAAAGTAACAGATTAACCTCTTTTTCTGCTCTAGAAAAAATACCTGACTTGTCATCCAGCATAACAAGTTTAAAATTATCCCAAAATTGCTTTATTAATGTTCCAGAAGCAATTCTTCTTCTGCCACAGTAAGTTATTCTTCTATTTATTGATGTTAATGTCAAGTTCTTGATAAAGAAAATCTGACAACAAAATTGTTGTTAAGCAGAAAATTCTGCATATTTTACTGATTTTCAGGGAATCCTCACTAACTGGTTAAATCCAGAACTTGGTAGCTTTTAAGGTGAAGACAAATTAGTCATTTTCTTCATGATTCTGAGAAATCCTGTTCCTCAGATTCGAATCACTATTGTTGAAAATACATTCCTTGATGGCTGAAGCTGACAATTCTTGCTGAGAATACTAGAATTAATCTCATATTTCCTTGGAACCAACAATAAAAAGATATTGGCAATTTTTCCTTTTTGAGTTCTGCAGACATTTGCACAAGGCTACTGAGATTAGCTTTTCACTTCCGAAATAACAGGAGATATTTACTCTCAAAGATAAACACTTCCTCTAGAAGGAATTGTGATAAAGATACATGTGACATTTATTTTGCTATACCTTCAAAGCATTACTCATGTGAAGATTGGACTTCTGCGTTTTTTATAGAAGTTGCTGACCTTAACAGATCAGTAGAATGAGATTGTGGAAGGAGTGCTTCGAAGGGGTGTTCCAATAGGTGTGGGGAGATATGAGTGCTGGTGGCACCATAGAGAGGGCAGATCCACAGATTTGGGAACTTGCATTAATGAAATTTGCGTAGAGCATGTTATTATTTACATGATATTGCCCAATTTCAGCATGCTAACATTCACAGCAGCAAATTCAATGGATGTGTTGAAAAACCTGCAGTTTTCAAGTTCTACATCTCCCGGCTCTGTCAAATCAATAAGGTGTTGCATGCATTTTTGTGTGCTTTGTGTTTCATAGTAACATAAACAGTGTATTTGTCCAGTAGGTGAACTATGTAATTTTTGCACATACGTGTATTTGCAAACATATCTACTTCTATTTCGATTTCAGTCAGAAAACCATCTCTTCTGATAGCTAATCCACTTGTTTATTAAAAATTAATACAGTTTTGGTTCCAGCTAATTTGCTACTTATTTTTTGATTTGCTAACTTCTCTCTTTTTTATTTTCATGTTTTTAGTTTGCGATCAGTAGATTTAAGCCAAAACAAGATTGTAAGCCTGCCTGGACCAATGCACTGGAAATCACTAAATTTAAGGGAGCTGTTATTTAATCATAATCAAATAGATGTCTTGGACTTGAGTGAAAAGGCATGTGCATGGTCTAGGCTGGAAAAGCTACACCTCTCCCACAACAAGTTAAAGGAGGTAAAGTGTAAGATTCTGCCTAAAGAAAATTTAATTGCTTTCCAGCTGAATGCAATTTTTCAACGTTCATTTGATTTTCATGTCACCTCTCTTACCATTGTACATAGTATTAGTGAAATGGTATGTAAATGCAAATAGTACTTTCTGTGAATGAAAATTGCTATATTGTATTCAGCTTTTCTGCCTGGAATGTGTCATATAATCAGTTTGTGTAATGAATTACTTATAAGATCTTTCCTGTCTTAGTGTGGGATATTAGGCCTGTTTATTAAAAAAACTAACTACAGCAGTAAAAATAATGCCTAGTTTTGTTAATTAGTTAATGTATTCATGTTTGTAATTTTTTTTAACATTTAGTTGCCCATTAAATGTTCTTTTATTTAGATTCCTCCTCAAATTGGCTTCCTGGAGAACCTGACTTCTCTGGATGTAAGTTATAATCCTGATTTAAGATTCTTTCCCGATGAAATGGGAAGACTGTCCAAAGTCTGGGATCTTCCTTTGGAAGGACTCCATCTTAATTTAGACTTCAAGCATGTGGGATGCAAAGCGAGAGACATTATCAGGTTTGTTGCCCTATTGTTCTTGAATATTCCTAGTTTGCTTTCTTGTGATTTGCAGTAAGCATTAAGAAAATAACATACTGTTTTGAAAAGACGTGCTGGTTTGTCGTATGAAATCCAGCATGCTGCTCCACAGAAGGTTATCATATCAACACGCACACATAAAATAGAGTGGTTTAGACCACACTGATATTAGCTCTTGAATTTGTTGCTTCTATAAACTGTGCAATAAATGGTGCTTACCAGTTATTTGTAATATATTTATTGTGTTCCTCAGTGCACTGCACAGAGCACAATTTTAGGATAATTACAAAACAAGACATATTCTGAATTAAACTTCACCTATCCAATCAGAAATTAGAGTAGAAAGAACAGTAGTATGGAAGAGATACTGAAAATTTGAAGAAAACTGTGTCGTTCTAGATTTTTCCTTGTTCTTGAGTTCTGTTGGTATTTCTCTCTATTTTACTCTCCTGTAAGTTTTGAAAACTTTTTTCTACCAGATTTCTTCAACAACGCCTGAAGAAGGCTGTGCCTTATAATAGAATGAAGCTCATGATTGTTGGGAACACTGGCAGTGGGAAAACTACCCTGCTACAACAACTAATGAAGAGCAAACGGACAGAACTGGGCTCTCCAAAAGCTACAGTAGGCATTGATGTGAAAGACTGGATCATTCAAGGGAAAGGCAAAATGAAGAAAGAGCTTATATTAAACGTGTGGGACTTTGGAGGTACTTCCTGAGGTTTTTTTTCCTTTACTATTGTCTTTTCTAGCATTTTAATACATTACTTATTCTTAGAATCAGCCTGTGGTAATTTGAACTGTGGACAGTAGAATCACACGAACGTACACCCGAAGTCCAATGACCACTTGTAAATTAGTGAATTCTGTAAATTAGCAGCTAATCCCTCAAATTTAATATAAAGCCTCAGGAATTTCTCATCACCAAATGTGGTTTGACCACTCATTTCAACTATAATATTTCAGAATAATCATTTCAGGATAGTAACAAACAGCTTGTAATCACCAGAAGAATCTTTCATTGAACTCTGTTTCTCTCTTTTATGGTCTGAGTCTCTTTAGGCTCTGCAGTATCACAGGTTTGTAAGGTCACAGACAACAAAGCACTTAGGACATGTCTTTGAACCTTGTGTTTTTGGAAAACTTTCTAAGTTTGGGGAACTACAGAAGTATTTCTAAAATCCGGGGCTATTTTAGGTGATAGAAGAGTTACTTTAAACAGCGGTCTCTCGTCATTTAAATACAGTCTGTCACAATGCATAAACACAGACCAGGGCCTTGTAAACTGGATTTCCAGCTACTTGTGATTTTAAGTGTTCAATTACGTGAACTTAGTTTGAAGTTGCCAAAAGTGTAGGAGAAAGGGAAGGAAGAAGGTAGAAGGAGAGGGAGGAGAGAAGGAGAAATTCAGTATTGGAGTTTTAACAGAATCATGACCTTTTAAGTTGTCTTTGCAGCACCCGTGTTTATCCAGTTAAATCTTACACTTCTTGATTTAAAATCAGTGTATGTGTTTCAACATTACATTTCAGCCAATGAGCTACCACAGAGTGCCTTCCTAAAATTCCTAGTTATTATGGTTTCTTTTCAATTTAGATAAATTTCTGCAGACATAAAGTTCATTAGTGAATTTGTGGTATGAGGGCAAGTGTTCCTCTGCCTTTTTGTGATCTGAAGATGTTCAGTCAAGGAAGTATTAAACAATGGAAGTTTTTTTGATCTTTAGGACAAGAAGAATTCTACAGTACCCATCCTCATTTTATGACCCAGAGGGCTTTATATCTTGCTGTTTATGATCTCAGCAAGGGACAAGCAGAGGTGGATGCTATGAAGCCATGGCTTTTTAACATCAAGGTAAGACATACAGAATGGAATTCTCCTTTCCAGGGAGCTGTAGGTGAACAGCAAATTAACCACAGATATTTATATAGGGGAAGAAGGAAAAAAAAAAATTCTTCAGAAAATAAGAACAGTAATCATATTAAACAAGAGCTGAAATATATCATGTATTGGATATGAAAACATCTTTAGACATAGAAAGAAATGATTAGCACCATTTTGATCTTAAAATTGTACAAACTGATCTGCAAAAGAATAGTTTGTATGTTCTGTCAATATTTTGAATTGACTGATAAAAGTAAGAAAGGAGTAGTATTAAAGAAATGATGAGATAAACTTGCATTTGTCTTTTACAACAGTGTAAGTTTTGGAGAAATCAGAACTAGACTGATTTAAAACTGACTAGATAGAAATCATGCTATTAAGCGTATGTTTAATATCCTGTTGTTAATAGGAATGATTCCAGAACTGTCATAGGGAATTGACCTGAGAATCTGCCTATATATTTTTCATTTTTTCTGAGTGTTTATGTCCATTTATGGAGTCATTCCATGGTGAGCGAGCATCTTTTCTTTTTGTAGGGTGGTTGGCCTTGGCTGGGCAATAGACTCACATAAAGAGTTTGTTTACTGATCCTGTTAATGAAACTTCTCTTTTTCACTCTCTCCCCCTTGGGCAGTGATACAGGGCACAGGGTTGCAATCAGTTTAGTGTTGATGAAAGTAATTTCTGATGTGTTTTCCTTTCCTATGCCGTACTTGCAGATGTTTCACTGCACTGTTCCAATGACAGCTAGCAAAGTACCATTTCTTTTGGCTTTTCCATTTTGTTGGATGTTCTTAATGAAAAATGTCCCTCTGCTTTACTGCCAATAGTGTTTATCTGCCAAGAATGAAATCCAGATGTACAGTCCTTTCTTTTAGAAAAAGCTGATTTTTAAATATTTCTGTTTTGAAATAGACTGCTCTCTGAATGTTTGACTAAATTGCTCGCATTTTATGTGGATATAAAACACTAAAATCAGCATTCACTGTTGAGTTAATCAACAATATGGATCTCACTAACAGGCTCGAGCTTCAACATCCCCTGTCATTCTTGTTGGCACTCATTTGGATGTTTCTGATGAAATGCAGCGTAAGGCCTGCATGAGTAAAATTACTAGGGAGCTGCTGAACAAGAGAGGCTTCCCAGCAATCCAGGATTACCATTTTGTGAATGCTACAGAAGAATCTGATTCCATTATCAGACTTCGGAAAATCATCATAAAGGAGAGTCTTCACTTCAAGGTAAGCTACATGCTGTATGTAATTTTAAAAACATCCTTGTTTTACTTAAGTGAACACATTTTTAAACATTAATACATAATTAATTACATTTTTGTGTGATAGCAAAGTCATCTTGCCTTCTCTAAAATGTTAAACACAGCAAAATAATGAAGGAAAATTGCCAGGTTTGTTTTAATTTGATTTTCTACCCAAAAAATCAACTTTGTAAAAATCCCAGCTAAGTTCTATTTTCAAGCACTAGGGCCATAAACCAAATATTTAATTAAAAATGCGCCATCTTTTTCTTACAAAGAAAGTTAATTAAAAACTTAGTTTGTTGGGTGGCATCACATAATTACAGTAAGTATTGCAAGATTTCAGGGGATAGGAAATACAGTGTTGTGGTTTCTGAAAACCAACTAATTTCCCATTTACTGATTTCATTTTACATAGCATGGAACTATTTCTATAAAGAGGAAAGTGAATTAAAGCAGGAAAAGGAGATCCTGTGGACTTAGTAATCCTCCTAGATTCGAGTATCTGCACATGTAATTCTGTTGCCTCTGAAGTCATCCCAATTCATTCCCTGCTCTCTTCTTAGCCACAGTATGAAGCTCTAAGTGTGAATGAAGAGACCAGCCCAGGCATGGAGCTTATAGAAAGACAGGATCCAATCTGTAGCAAAAAGAGGGTTTTTTTTCATTTATACAGTATCAATCATATGTAGTGTCATAACACATTAAAGAGAAAAGGTGATGTCCTGTGCTACTTAAACCAATGGCAGAACTTCATAAATCATACCAGAACCCAAATTTCTTTTGAATGATTGCTTGGGAGATTTTATAAAGCAAATGATGTATTTATGACTAGCCTCACATCCGTGGTGTTACCAATGCATTAAAGGGTACACACCCCTCTTGTTTCTCTCAGAAACTAAACAGCTTATTCACATCCAAAATCTCCTTAACTTCATTCCACAGTGAAGGAACAGCTAACCTGTTAAGTGGCAAGTGCTAAATGACAAGGAGGTGGCCTCTTCAAGTGAAATGGGTTAATTCCTTTTCTCGTGCATCCAGTAGGCATGAAGAGAGCTGGTGTTTGTACAGGTGTATGTGGCTCTGTGTCTCACCATACTTCTTCAGCACTCCAGAGAAGTTCTGCTTTTTGAAAAATGTTGTTCCTTTAACATCTATATCTCTTGAGACTGACTTAAACTGATATTTAAACTTCTACACAGATGTAAGGCGGCCTGAAGGAAACGAGATAATTACCATAAATTATGTAGGTAGTTTGTGAAAGGAATGTTACAAGGTATCTGCTTACAGGTTAGACAAAGTGAGTTAAGTTTTCAGCATTGTCGTCAAGTTCTCTGAAGTCTTTGAAATTACACGAGGCATTCATTTCATCTGCACAATTACATTTTTAGCACATAAAAATATCACAGTGCATCGGTGAGAGAAAGATTACAGCTAGGAGGACAGTTTGTAAATATTGGGAAAGTTGTTTCCCATTTCCTCAAAAAAGTTAGTAGCTCAGCACCTGTGGAGAAAGGAAAACCTGACTGGGTACTAGTGATTGCCAGGTACCAAAGGGTGTCTCCAGGAAGGAGCTCAGGCACAAGAAACAGGCACAAAGCACCCAGCTGTTTCCCCTAAGTGTCACTAATGTGGCTAAGTTTATTTCATTCTCCTCTCTTGTCCATTGACTGCCAGCAGTGGAGACTTAATCGAGCTACTACCTTTTTTCCCCAGTTTACCTAAAAACATGGCTGGAGATACTACATATTCCAGGAAGCATAGTTTTTTTTATTGATTTGTCTGTTGTTAGTGTTAGCTGGAGATGTATGACACCATCTGCTCATACAGTGAATATTTACCTTTTATTTTGAACCAAAGCTTCTCTTTGAAATAACCTCTTCTGAGAAGACCTCAGTAGTTATTTTTTATGTACAAGTAATATGGAAATATTTTCTTCTCTGAGTATTTATTTATAGAAAGACATTATAATTCTGAAAGGATAACTAGTTACATCTACCTTTCAGAAGCCATGATAGTCAATAAATGAGTGGTTTTGTTCCTTCTTTCTGCTACTATTGAGTAGACATGCACTTTATATCTTATCTTTAGTTTTATTTTCTGCATTTCACATTAATAAATTACTACATTTAAGATTATTATTCCTAATTTTACAGATCAGAGATCAACCAGTGGTTGGTCAGCTAATTCCTGACAGCTACCTGGAGCTGGAAAAGAGAATTTTGCTAGAACGTAAAAACGTCCCAGTAGAATTTCCTGTGATTGATCAGAAACGCTTGCTGGAACTGGTACAAGAAAGCCAGTTACAGTTGGATGAAAATGAACTTCCTCATGCGATTCACTTTCTGAATGAATCAGGTAAAATATTCTCTTCAGTGTGTGTTAGCACTTTGCTGCAAATCTGCAGCTGACAGATCTGTACATGTTTTTAAGTCTTTCACATGGTTGCCACAAAACGGCAAGCTGAAGTGTCTAAACTTGGGTAACATCAGTTTGTTAAGCCACATTGTTAGGAAGGGAATTCCATGACATGAAGGATCACTACTGTAACAGTTTATATCTCTTGCTGTTTCTTACCCCTCCTTGAAAACATCGTACTGTTGGTTAGACAGCACAGTTGCTGAAGAAAGATGCAATTGCTCCAGTAGCTCAAATAGAATAGTGGTTAGAGGAATACATGTAACAGCTTATCTCAGTGCAGTACTGACTTCCTAAGATTAGATAATAAACCACACAGATCTTAGCAAAAAAGCAAGTCAGATTAAAAATCTAACAAAAAGTCTGAAAATAAAGGTAAAACTGAACAAACTGTGCTTGCACTCTACTCTTCTGAGATATTGCCATAAATATAGCTGTATTTATTATTCAAATTGTTTATGTCAATTCACAAAATAAAAACAGCCCAGAGTGGAGTGCTTACTTTGCTTAATATTGAACTTCGCCTATGCATTGCTAATTACAGTATTCCTTGTGCAGGTGTTCTCCTTCATTTCCAAGACCCAGCTCTACAGCTAAGAGATCTGTATTTTGTAGATCCTAAGTGGCTGTGTAAAATCATGGCACAGGTCAGCCTGATTACTTTTTGTATATACACTCATGGTACATTTTCCCCTGTCTAAAGCCACCGTAACTTATCAGTGTTTCTTCTTCAACATTTCTTTATTCTTTCTTAATCTAGAATTTTCTCAAGGCCCATATTTTTTTACCTGGTTCTCTCTGTTTCAGTTGCTTTCTGGACAACTGACTGTCTCATTGCTTGGCTGTTCTTAAATTGTAATGTCCAATATAATTTAAACTGCAGTGGACACAAGAATACATGTAGAGTAGAAAAATCCTATGGATGCATGGTAATCCTGCAATACATTGACACAGGTTGAGATGAAAGCTGGAACTTTGGGTTAAAGACTGTAAGAAGGGGCAAAAAGTGTAATTGTATGCCTGGTACAGATGGCAGAGGAAAGTGAGTGGATATGGAGCTGGAATGGGAGAGCAGCAGACTGACTGCTTAAGTGAGACCATCATTGAAATGTTGATCTAGAAACACTCTCAAAATTTATTATATATATTCAGATTTTGTAACATCTGAAACTTTCATCTAATGGAGAATGTACACCTGAAATTGTTTCACTTTTTTAAAAAAGATTCTGATGGTGAAAGTGGAAGGCTGTTCTAAATACCCTAAGGGAATTGTAAAGCGTTCAGATGTGGAAAAATTCCTTTTGAAGAAGAGCAAGTTTCCTAAAATCTATATGTCACAGTACTTCAAGCTTCTGGAAAAGTTTCAGATTGCTTTGCCATTAGGAGAGGACCAACTACTAATCCCAAGCAGGTAAGCAAGGAGCTAAACCCATAAATGACAGCCATAGAGATAGATCAAAATAGAAGCATCCCATCAGGCTAAGTGTTTCACTGATCATCAGAGCAATTTGATACATGAAAGAACGATATACTCTTTGTATACTACATTTTCGTAAATGCTTTCAGGGGAGACATGTTAAGTTGGTCTTGTAGCAGGTAAGGCTCATGTTGTATCCACATGGTGGGTAAATGGAAACTATAAATGATAGAACATTTTATGAGGCTAGTATTTCTTTTACAGTTACCATGCTTCAAGACTACAGCAAGGAGATTATAATTTAGCTTCACACGGCAGTGTGCCAGCATTACAGATATTTATTGTAATAGAAAAGATAATAAAAAATTTCCATACCCTATTTGCTTGAAGCGAGAACCACAGACAAGTTATTCAGAGGCAGTATCTCCTTCAAAAAGTCTAGATATTAAGTGTGGTGACAAAAAAAGCATTATGACTTAGAATGTGGTATTTTTGTTTTATCTGAAGCAGATAAAGCAGTTTCTCTGTCTCAGTTACAGATTTCCCTAATGCGTTTAGTAATGTTTATATTGCCAAATGGCATGTTGCATGGCAGCAACATTAGGATTTCTATGTCCTTCAAAGCCCTGGGATAGGAAGATTTTATCTGTCTTATTTATGTCTCAGATTTCTCTCATATTTGCATTAACTATCTAATGATCGTTAGTGAGGTACTGTTGGGTTTAAATTACAGTCATATCTTCCCTGTGACACAAGCAGAATAAACAAATACACTATCTGTTAGCTCCCTGACCATCTGAATCATGCATTCATTGATGAATAATGCATTTTACATAATAAATAATACACGTCATCAGCTCAGCTATAGTACATCATCAAATACTGTCTTAATATTTTTATTCTTACAGCTTGTCTGATCACAGACCTGTTATAGAGCTTCCTCACTGTGAAAATTCAGAAATTATCATCAGGCTTTATGAGATGCCGTACTTTCCTATGGGATTTTGGTCCAGGCTGATCAACAGGTTGCTTGAGATATCACCTTACATGCTGTCAGGAAGAGGTACAAATCTTTATCTTCAAAAGGAATAGTGTGCAAGTTTGCTTTGAATGCCAGCATCTGCATGTTAAGGCTTTAGTCCCCAACATTGTTTTGCTGTAGGTAATTTCTGAACACTTCACAAATGTAAGAAAAAGACAGTGGTCATTTTTGTAACTTAGAAGTACACAGGAACAGTGCCTGATCTTCACAGTGGTGTGCAAAAGAGAGTTAAGGTTGTAAGCAGTCCATTTCTCTCCTTCACGTGCTAGAGATAGAGGAAATCCTTATGTTTATGCAATATTGCTGTTTACTTCCACAAAGAATACAGGAAGGGATATGTCTTCCACCCAGAAAAACAAACTGCTTTTCTTCAGGTTCATGAATTCTCTCTTTATTTAAGTATCAAAGCTTTGCTTTTATCAGAGAGAGGGGATATGTCTTTACTTTTTTTTCCAAGAATTCCATGCTTTCACATGCTAATGCTCTACGAATATCATCTGTAAGTGCCTGCTGTCCTGGCATTCGAATTTCTTCTGAGCATCGAATTCCAGTTACATCCTGCTATTTCATGAATGTGTGACAGGAAAAATTTAAATCACAGCTTTTTTCATATTTTGCCTGAGATATTCTGTGCTTGAACCTGAACGTACCTAGGCATTTCTGTAATGCCTACCTGCTGCATGACTTACCATCTGGTTAAATACTTACAGTTTGTGGGTATGCCTCATAGGATTGAACACCAGTTGACATATATTCCACTTTTGTGGGGCTGTGCTGCCTGCAAGGTTGTAGCCTTTATTTTGTTTATTATTTGGGTAGGTATAATCCTGCAACCATAATTATATATTCAAAGTACCATGAATTATTCGGAATATTTTAAAATTGGCATTCATATTTGAGATCAGATTTTTGATCTAATTTTGTGTTTTCTAGAGCGAGCTCTTCGTCCTAATAGAATGTACTGGAGACAAGGCATCTACTTGAACTGGTCTCCTGAAGCTTATTGTCTAGTGGAATCAGCAGTATTTGACAACAACCCAGACAGTTTTTTGAAAATTACAGCACCTTCTTGCAGAAAAGGTTAATTATTTCTGAGCCTGAATTTTGCTCCAGTTTGATTGCAGCTTGGCATTTTGGTTTGTTGTGCTTTTGCCTTTGGAATGTAGAGTTTATCTTTGTAATTAAAAGAATGGCAGATTGGGCCTGTAATTTCCTTCTTTTGGCTTCTTAAAGGGTGCATCCTTTTGGGGCAAGTTGTGGATCACATAGATTCTCTTATGGAAGAATGGTTTCCAGGTTTGTTGGAAATAGATGTATGTGGTGAAGGGGAAACACTGTTGAAGAAATGGGCTCTGTATAGCTTTCAAGATGGTGAAGAACATAAAAAAATTCTACTTGATGACTTACTTAGGAAGGCTGAAGAAGGTGTGTATTTATGCCATTTGAGGTATATAGAGGTACACTTGTATATAGACAAATACTGTGCAACATTGCCTTTATAACATTTGAGTACTTCACGTTATTTAAAATGTTTCATTTCTGTAAGAAATAATTACAGTGTAAGGCAAAAGCAACTTTTTTTTTACGTAACAGCTGTCTAGTGTATATAGGTATAGAACATGAGACAGATTGCATATACTCTCTATAGTTATATAAAAATAGCAATAATGAAAAGAATCATTTTGTCATAATATTAATAAAGCAGCTTCAATCTTGGAACTGAATCCAGCACAAAGTAAAACTAATACTTGATCTCTTGGTTGGATCACATAGTGCGGTAATTTAAAAGACAATATTCAGTATGGCATTCTATGTACCAACAGCGTTCTTTCTTTTTACCAACAGAAAAATAATCTCTTTGTTAGTTTGGTGTTGTTACATAGCAGCAATTTTTTTCACATTCCATTGGTACATATATAGAGCCTTGAAAATACTTAAACATGTAAGATCCAAGAATTTGTATGGCAAAGTTAATTAGTGTGTATGTCTGTGTGCATGTGTATATATATATGTATATATATATCTATGTAAGCACATATATGAATCTAATTTCAGGTGCATCGATCTTACACGTTCTCAGAGATCCTTGTGCCTTTCAGTGCTTTTTGAATGATGCCTACCCTTCTTTTTTTTTTCAATTTCTCTTTTGTTTTTCTTAGGTGACCTTTTGGTAAATCCAGATCAACCAAGACAGACCATTCCAATTGCTCAGATTGCTCCTGATCTGATATTGGCTGATTTGCCTAGAAATATTATGTTGAACAATGATGACCTGGAATTTGATGAAGCTCCTGAATTTCTCTTGGGTAAGTATTATTTTGTAGGGTGTTTTTTTTACAGAGATTATGTAAACAAATCTATTGAAGTTAGTTCTGCCATATGTGAAAAGCATTTTAGAGATTTCTTTTCTGAAGAATTGTATTATTTTAAGGCATTCTGAATTTCAGTTTACTGAGTGTTGAATTTTCTAGTAACTTGTGCACTAGGGCACTGTTTTTTGTGTGTTTTACTGATTCTGAAGCTTAAAACAGTAGATGACCCACACATTTTAAAACTGAATGCTTTCAGCTTTTCTTTTTGAGAAATGGTTGTTATCCCTTTGTTTATAATACTCTTTTCAATTTTATTGTTCAAAAGGTGATGGTGGGTTTGGATCTGTGTACCGTGCATCCTATGGTGGAGAAGAGGTTGCTGTAAAGATTTTCAATAAACATACTTCCCTCAGGCTCCTAAGACAAGTAAGAAATACTGCCTTTTTTTTCTGTAGTGCTGCTCTTGGAATACCCACCCTAGAGAAAAGTTCTAAAAGTTTAAGTAAATTGCAAGTCTTCACTCCAAAACATTCCTCGGTTTACTTTAGATGTATGGAGATTATGCTATTTGCACTATTTCATCTGATTTTACAATTTACAGGAGCTTGCAGTGCTTTGTCACCTCCACCACCCCAGTTTAGTGTCTTTGCTGGCTGCTGCAATCCGTCCCCGGATGCTGGTGATGGAATTAGCCCTCAAAGGATCTCTTGATCGTTTGCTTCAACAAGACAATGCAAGTTTAACCAGAACACTTCAGCACAGGATAGCTCTACATGTAGCGGATGGCTTGAGGTAAATGTGAGTTCTGCATTGCTGTAAAAACAGGATATAGCTTCACATAGGATATAATGCAAATGAAAGGCTTCTGTTCTCTCACATCTCAAGCAGAATATTTCCTGTGTCAGACAAGTGCCTGTATTTTTATGGTTGATTGGCCAATACATAACACATACTTCTGTTACCTGTTTTTTCCTGCGAGTGAGTGGTGCTCATGTAAGTAGAGAAATTGCAAGACTCTGGGTGCAATTTCCATGTGTCTGTTGATTTCTTTCTGAAATGTCGAAGAGCTTCATTTAGTGCGTATCTCAAGTTCTGAAAGTCCATTAATGACCTCAGGAGCTATTGGAGTGTGACTTTAAAATGACAAAACCTGCAAGGGAGCTCAGGGGTCAAAGAAGCTTAAGGTTCTAAGATGCATTTTTCAAACTGTCAGTGACTCTTCAATTAAAGTGATACTAAAATACTGTAATGTAAATAGTAGTGTAGTGAACAGTAAATAGTATTTCAGAACAATTCTAAAGTCATTATCCAGAAAGGCTATGTCATGTTGGTGATGTTTGACATTTTTAACACAGTATTTCAGGTTTGAAAGCACCATTTACTGTTGTGGGAATAGTGCACTCCGTGTGTGTACATGGATACATCCCTGACTTATGAATGCTTTCAATAATTTTTTTTTGATTACTAGGTACCTGCATTCAGCAATGATCATCTACCGTGATTTAAAGCCTCACAATGTGTTGCTTTTTACCTTATATCCCAATTCAGCTGTTATTGCAAAAATAGCTGACTATGGCATTGCCCAGTATTGTTGCCGAATGGGAATAAAAACCTCCGAAGGCACACCAGGTATGGAAATATGCTTTGATTTAAAGTCCATTATGTCCAAAATATATAATATATTTGTCATGTAGTCTGTAAGAAGTAACTCAAATCTATATTCTAGTCAAAATCACAAAATGGAGTCCTAATCATATTACAAGCTGTGATGCCAGATTTATATCTCTTGGCCTTTCCTCCTGGTCCTGTTTTAACACCTTTTAGAAGAATCAAGGAGTATATTAAAGGTTCAAAACCAGAAGAAATTAAATTACATGCATTCATAATAATTTTTCATTGTCTTGTTTTAATATGGTTATTGTGATACGGAAATTATACTGCTAACATTTTTTGCTTTAATTTCCAGTAATGAGTACGTAAGTCTTAATTTTTTTTAAAGGCAGTAAATAACTGCACTGTTCTCCAACTTCAGAGAGAACCTATTAGCATCCATTCTAAAGCACTGAACAATTCACTTGAAAAGTTCCTTTAGGTCTTTTAAATTGTTCTTGAGAGTGTGACTTCAAGTGTTAAATGTTAGACTTTCAATAAAGACTGCAGATTTGCCCTTGATTTTCAGCATTCATTGATAAAATAATTATTTTATATAAAATGCAGCAGGAGCTCTGTAACTGATGTACTATCTCCTTCCTTTGTACTTACTGCTGATATTTTTGGAGGTCTGCCAAATACAAGCTATTGCCAGCCCAGAAATAGTTTGATGTTTTTCCTTGCACTTCCTGTGCCGTTTTTATCAATAATTGTTTACTTTTTAAAGTATAAAGATGACTTCATCTTGATATGAAGCATACTTATTAATGAATGATTTATTTGCAGGATTTCGAGCACCAGAGGTTGCCAGAGGAAATGTTATTTACAATCAGCAAGCTGATGTTTATTCATTTGGCTTGCTGCTTTATGACATTTTAACAGGAGGAGGTAGAATAATGGAAGGCTTGAAGTTTCCGAATGAGTTTGATGAGTTAGCAATACAAGGAAAGTTACCAGGTATGCCTTGTTCAGAAATAGCATATCTTATGGAGTATGTTGTATCTAACAGTGATCATAGAAGGAGACTTAACATTCTTCATATTCCGTCTGCATTACAATATGTAATTATTGGCTTCTGGGAGGAAGATTAAACAGAGTACCAGGCTGGACATGATGTAATCATTTGGACAATGTAACTCAGGACAATGTAACTTGGGCAACTTCTGCCAAAGTGTCGAGAACTGTTGAATTTTTATAGCACTACAAACTTTACATATGGTGTTCTTATTTATTGCCCAGCAATAGTGGGTATACTCATGAAACATTCTTGAAGGAATATTTTGCTCCATTTAGGAAAGAGCAGCATCTAATCTGACGTGGCTTCTCTATTATGAGAGACAGAATTCATAAATTTTCTACTCCTTAAGGAGAACAGTCCCACTTTCCACTCCTTTCCTGAGGGGGATGTCCCAGGAACTGTTGACTAAGTATCTCTTGAGGGCAGCTGTATTGATTGTATTATGAGCCCTCTGAAATAATTGAAGCATTAATTTCTGGAGACAGTTCCTTCCACCTATGCTCATCATTTGTATAGTCCCACCAAAAGAGGGGCTGGCTCGTCTCACAAGTAAGCAGTGCCTCTCATTTTTTGCACTGAGTGTGTTCATTTGCAGGTATTCATCACTAATGTTACCTCTCTCTAAGGTAGGACTAGAATATTTGCTGTGGATTTTGATGAACTAAAGGGAAAAGCAATACAGGCACCATTATTCATGAATGATTTTTTCTCAGAGAGTTCAGCAGCTATAGTTATAAGATACATATTCCAAGCACTATGTGGGAATTTAAACTTCCATGTCTTGTAAATGCCATATGGAGTTGTTTATCTATTTGCTCTGTCTTTTATTGGAAATTCATCTGTATTCCGTATACTCAGAAGAATAAATTTGGGAAACAGTGTTTACAGGAATTCGAAAGACTGCTGATTGAAGTGACATACCCTTGAATGGTCAGCATTAATGGAAACACAACCCACATATATCTGCAATTCAGTGCCAAGCACAGGGATGTAAAAGAAAAAGATAAAGCAAAATGCTTTCACTTTAATTGCTATTAATTAAAAGGACTCTAGTTCTAGCATTTTGTATTCTAGCATTTAATGGCAGATGAGCAATTCCAAGCTGTTCGTGCTGACATCTTACCTAAGAATGTGATATTTCTTAGACTAGCTCAGTAAAAAGTAAAATGAATTCTAAAAATAAGAAGAAGGTTAGTTAGAACTATGGTAAATGCCGGTTAATAAGTTATGTAATTTTCCGTTCTAGATCCTGTCAAAGAATATGGGTGTTCCCCCTGGCCTGAAGTTGAAAATTTAATTAAAAAGTGTTTGAAGGAAAACCCTCAGGAACGACCAACATCTTGCCAGGTATTACTTAGTGTATTTTTTTGTGTTTTTATGATAGATGGCAGTACGAAGTTGTGGTTTCTTGAAAGGAATCAGTCATTAAGTTAATGAGAAGCACCGGTTTCTTTCTGTTGTTCTTTTCTGGAATGGAAACAGCTATGAAATATTGTCTGCTTTCACCATCCAGAATAAATTGTTCCATTGAAATCTACTGACCACGTGTTCTAGCTTGGTGTTTTCCCCTGTGTTGCTGTGTAGCAATTGTAGTGAAGCACAAATCACATTACTTCTTGGTCTTTGCTAGAGCTATGCAAAAAAGACTTTGTTAAGTAGTCTCAGTGCAGTTACACACTGCTCCATGGCAGTACAAATGACCAGATCTGCTGAGATACTGTGTCCATATTCTATAAAAGGTTGTTATCCATTGCTTATTATTTATCACTGTACAAACCACTGTTGTCACTGTGTGCATGCTGTGGCTTTCTTTGTAGGTTTATGAGATCCTGAATTCTGCAGAGCTTATCTGTTTGATGAGATACGTCTCAATACCCAGCACATCTACAGCAGAGTGCATGGTGGCTGCCAATCAAAGCTGCAAGAAGGCAGGAGTCTGGATAGGCAATGGAAACACAGAAAAGGCACAGCTTTCATTTGTTAACCTACATACAGATGGTCATACTTGTGAGGTATGTGGGAAGGTTGCCATTTATTCTATTTTTTCTGGCACCCAGATGTATTTCAGTGAAATTAATTGCATTTTAACAGCAGGATATTACTTCTGGAAAGCTAAGCTTTGGGAGAACAAAGATTGTTCATGAGTCATCATTGTATCCATGAAATGAAGTAGAAAAGCAGTTGCTTTTTACTCTCTTCCTGTTATCCAGCCTGAACTTTCTCATAATACTGTCTTTCTACTACTGGATTACTTTCTTCCACTGAGATGGAAACTATTTCTAGCATGGAGGCCACAGAAAGGAGTAGTAGTTAGGCAGACCTTCATATTTCTACCTCCTCTAACAATCCAGGTAGTCTCTTAGCAATGTCTCACTTCCCATAGATGCCATCTCCTTGTGCCACTTTGGTAATGCCCTCCAGCTTTTTTCGTTTGATTTTTGTATGCTTCAGTCCTGCCCCATCAGCAAAGGGGAAGGGTTTTACCCAGGACTGATATGCCGTGATGAACATGTGTGCCAAATTGAGCATGATTCATCATCAAAGTTATTTCAGTTGTATTTCCATCTGCCATCTGTTGACCATGGTACATCTGAATTTGTAGCTTTGGTATAAACTGTATGTGTTGTTTTTCTAAAAATAAAATGAGAAAAAGAAATATTAGGCCAGTACTTTCACTGTTAGCAATTAGTATTGCAGTAGTTCCGTTTTTTCAACTCTCCAACAGCTTTGAGACCTTGATTTGAATAGAGAGAATATCTTTTTTTGTCAGTCTTCAGCTGAGAGATTTTCCTGTGTAGTGTTTGAAGATAAGTGGCACGGTTGATGATGCTAATAGGGAATCAGATTTCTTAAAGGGGAAGTTAGACCAAGGGTCTGTCCAGAGTCCAAGAAGATTGTGCTGTATTTTTATTATCAGTAATTTACTAGCATTTACC
Organism: Oreocharis arfaki; assembly: GCA_013398015.1. NCBI lineage: Eukaryota > Metazoa > Chordata > Aves > Passeriformes > Paramythiidae > Oreocharis > Oreocharis arfaki. The sequence continues at coordinate 340,093 of VZRR01008600.1, forward strand.
ATTACTGAAATCGTGACCAAGTTGTTTTTCTTCCTCTTTTCTGACTCAGGATATTGCAGACAGTAAAATTATAAGTTTGGCCTTAGTGACTCTTCCTACTGAGAAAGAAAACTGGATTGTTGCAGGAACTCAGTCTGGTTCTCTGTGGGCTGTTAACACAGAAGATGAAACAAGAAGGCATCGTCTGCAGAAAATGTCAGATTCTATCACTTGTTTATATTGTAATTCTCTTTCAAAGCAAAGGTATAAATGAATTTTAAATATTTTTGGTTACATTTTGAAAATACTGCTAAATTGAGGTGTTTGGAAAATAGCGTCTGTACACTCTGCACTTTAGTTCTGACAACTGTTTATTTTGCCTTTCCACTTAATTTTGTGCCCAGTGTAACTGGGGGCTACATTCCTGATCATGGGGTTGTGTTTGCTTTTAGTGGTTAATTGAATACTTGAAATACTAGAGCCTTCTCATTTTAATTTGTCTTACCTGATTAAGGCATTTCCAGAATTAATTATTTTATTTTATTTCAGCAAACAGAAGAATTTCTTCTTGGTAGGCACAGCTGATGGCAGACTGGCAGTTTTTGAAGACAGAGCAGTAAAGGTAGACTTGTTCTTTGGTGTCTGTTCTACAGAGTGCTATCAGTAATATCTACAGCATCTATGAAGAGTAGCTTTATTTCATGCCACTTATTTTTTAATTGCTTCTCTAAAGCTAAAATTAATTTTCTACTGCAGTCTGAGAGGAACTGCACATGTTTTACAATAACTGCTTTTAACAATAGAGTTAAGAGGTGGAAAATTCCTTTGAAAGGCCTGGCAAACTGGCTAGAGACTGACATTAATGGTTGTTATTAAGAATATTCTAACAGTTTTAATCTGCTTTATTTATTGCTGTAATAGCTCCTTTTCCCTCTCATTTAGTAAATTTTTGTCAAACAGCTATGTTCAAAAATAAAATACTGGTTTCTGTAGATCAGAGTTCTGCTAACAGAACAGAGAAGAAATGCTGGGAGCTGTTTATATCAGCTGGTACCTGAAGGTGTTTAGTTCCTGACCATGCGTTTATGGAGTTGCAGTGCATTTCAGAACTAGATTATGGTCCAGTGTAGGACATCTTCAAAGACATGGATGTGACTTTCCAACCAGTTCTTGAATTGTGCCAGGGGTTGCAGAAAGTGTCAGTCCCTGCTCTGGCCTGTTTCTGTCTCCTATGGGGCATCTATAATGTGAATATGGTGCTTTTCAGTCAGTAACATTCTGGAAATATTGTGAGCCATCAGAAAATCTGGATGTGTGAATTTAATTCAGCAGGCTGTGTGGCCTTTTTTAAACAAGATTCTGAGTGTCTGCATCTTCCTTGTTTCTAATGCAAAGTATATTTTTTCTTGCAGTGTAAGGGTGCTACACCTTTGAAGATACTGACTATAGGAAATGTTAGCACACCCCTGATGTGCTTAAACGAATCCTCATGCTTATCTGAAAAAAATGTAATCTGGGGAGGCTGTGGAACAAAAATCATTGCCTTAACCAGTGACTTCTCTGTTCAAAAGCTCATTGAAACAAAGACAAGTCAACTGTAAGTTTTTTATTTTTATAAGTGATGTTACTTGGCTCATTTGTTTTCATTAAAGATTTCTGACAGTACTTTGATGTAATGTCTTGTTCTAGAGTTCGTTCTTTGGGTTTGCCTGTTTCTATTCTGTTCTTTCCATAATGCAGATGGAGTATCAGTGAGTAGTGTTGAAAGTATTTGTTGCTGCTCTTAAACAAGGCAATACGTTTTTACTCCATAAAGGATTTATGAAGTTAATATCTATGCAACTGATCAGTTTTCTTCTCCAGTTGCATTATTCCAGTCCCTGTTTACTTTACTTAGAATTACATGTACATATTTATCATAGTATTTGTCCTTCCATGTTGGTCAGCATGACATGTGTGCATATCTTTGCCCTATATATATATATTTAATCACGTCTGATTGCTGACTTCTCACTATTTAGAAATTACTGACTGAGGGTTTGGGAGTGTTTGATGTAATTCTCACATGGACAAATCCTACATTTGTGAAGGGACATTTTTCCTGAGCAGAGAAAAGAGTGTTTGATGAGAAAGATTTATTAATAGACTTTGAGTATTAGTGTGCCTCCAAGGATGTCATCAGCCTAACTCTGTTACTGTGATAATTTATGTCGAACTGTAGGAAGATAAAATCAAAGCCTTTCAGTTGTATCTTAACCTAGTTTGGTTTTAAGGCTGCATGATTCTGCAAGAGTCTGAGGGAAACTAATCCCACTCATAGTAGTCAAGTTTTTCTACAAGGTATTTTCCATGTATCTAACTGGAGTTCTTCTCTCTTCTAGGTTCTGTCATAATGCTTACAGTGATGCAAACATTATTTCAATAGCAATAGACAAATCCATCTACTTGGCAAAGAAAAACAGCCATTTTCTGGAAATCTGGGACAAGAAGACAGAAAAACTTTCTGAATTAATTGACTGTGCACATTTTCTTAAGTAAGTGTTTTATTTCAGAGTGTTGGCCTGGTGGATAGGAAGCTGATTATCAGATTGCCTTCTCTGGCGTGGTACCCTAACCTGCCAGAGGTAAGGGATTTGCCAAGTTTGTTGGGCAAGTGTGGATTTCCTATCCTGTCTTTTGGCCCAGAACTTCAGAATATTCCAAGCAGAGTCCCACTTTTCAAACACCCTTACTGTATTTCCCAATTTCTCTATGATGTCAAGAAGACTCATTTAGCTCAAGAAAGAAGAAAGTCTTATGCTGTCCTTCAGGTGCCAGTACTAATCCAGTTACTTCCTGCATCCCCTGAACAAGAATGTCTTTTCAGTGCACAAATTCATTAGGAAATGAGATTTTTATTAACTGTGACAATTTTTTTCATTTGCATTTAAATTGTTCCTTTGCCTTAGCATGCCACATCCATTTCTTTTTATGGTGAGGTTAGGAGCAGGTGTAGGTGTGCTCTTCCCACTTTGCTGTGACATTAACCTCCTGCAGACAGGGGGAGGACAGAGAAGTGTACCTGCTTCCTATTTAAAGGTCTCTGAAGCAGACCAGCTGGCTCTTAGAAGTCCAATAGTTTTCATCCCAGTATGTTTGCATGAGAATTTTGTAAATGGCTGCTTAAAGGTCTGGTTTTCAGAGAGTCGTTTTAGTAGCTGCACAATAGGGTGCCACCAAATTCCAATACCAATTATTTCCGTACTTGTAGGAACAAAGTGGAAAAATTAAATAAGGAATCAAAACATAAACTGGCTTATTCTGGAAGAGTGAAGACAATTTGTCTGCAGAAAAATACTGCACTGTGGATAGGGACAGGAGGAGGACATATCTTGCTGCTTGATTTGTCAACACGTCGTCCTGTACGAGTTATAGACAAGTTCTGTGATTCTGTTCGAGTCATGGTAACAGCTCAGCTGGGTAAGTAAAACCATCGAGTGATGAGTACTTTGAAATCAGTGCTAAGGTTAGGTTTGCTGTGTCCTGTTTGTTATGGTGTTCCAGGAACAGATCAGCATGATCCATGATTTGTTCATTCATTCTTCTCCACGGCTGTCCTTTTCCCTCAGTGTCAGACTCTTGGGTGTAAGCTGAATACCTGTGCACACATAAAGCAGCAGCTCTGCCCTGGCTTGTCACTGGTCTGCACATGAACCCCCCACCTTCAGTGCATCCTTGTGCTGTGCTTCAGCACAGCTCTCACCATCTTCTGTCACGTGGTCTTCTCTTACATGTGTCTGCCTGTGTTCTTTCTCCATCTCTAATGCTACACTTCTGGCTTCTCTCTCTGTGGGCCATGTTAGGTTTTATTTTTCCTTCATTGCTTATTGCCTAGTTTTCTTCTCCCATCCTCATTCAGGAATGATTCTTTTAGATTTGGGTCACAGGCAGATCACAGCAGAGCTGGGGAAGTGCTACACACCTGGACTTGGGGTGTGGACTTGCACAGATGTTCTGCTCCCATCATCCGGAACAGTTGTTTCGAGCTGCTGTAGGCAGACAGGAGTTGTGGGGTTTCAGTGGTGACCATGAACAGCCAGAGGAATGTAGCTGAGGAAGAGGCACTCCTTGGCTGTTGAAACTTCCTTCACCTCTACACTGTCCTGCACCTCTCCCAAAAGTAATAAAGGCCATATCAACTCAAGTTCGTGGTACTGCTGTGGTGAATACATTCAAAATACACGTTACTTCAAAAAGTACTTTGTGGCACAGCGTGTGGATTCCCATCACTTTCCACTGTGTTTTGGAAAAAACTCTGGAGTTTCCCTGTCAGTGTTATTTAAAGTGTGTTTGCTGTCCAAGAAGAAAATTGACACAGAAGATGTGAATTCAGCAGCACGCTGTAATCCTGCTAGCAAACATCTCAGTTGCAGGCTGTGGATGTTTTCTCCTTACTGTCATGAACTTACTCTGTGAGCTGTTTCTTCCTTTCTGGCACCAGAAGAATCCATAGACTACAGTCAGGTCATAGTGCTGGCACTGTTGTGTGAGACAAAAATACCTCATCTTCCTCTGACTTTCCTTTGCCCGAAACAGTCTGATCAGTGCTCAGCTGTTAATGGTGCCTGCTGTAGCACAGCATTATCAGTCCATCTAGTCCTGATAGCTACAATGTTAGTATTATAAAGGGACATTTTATTTTTAGCATTTTGTAAAGAATAGTTACTATGAAAACATCGTAATTTTTGCCTTGCTGCTGTCATTGATAGGGAAAATATATTGTATAGAATAGTGTGATTTAAAAAGCCTTTTGGCTCAATCACCTCAACATTTTTAATCAAAATTTTATTTATAGAAAAATTAATATTCAGGAGGAAGAGTTTAGCTGCTTTTACACAAATCTCAAGAACAGCAGATAAGATTGATATATGCAGTTCGATGTGTATTTTTTTCTTTTGATCATCTTTTTGCAGCAATTATTTATTAGGCTGGGGTTTTTTTCCTAAATTCAAGGATTTGGTTTCTACTGGAATCTGTGAAAATGTCACTGAAGCTGCTGAGCAGTTCTTCAACAGTACCACATTGCTTATGTGAAATAAGAGAAGACAGAGGGAAATACTTTTGTATGAAATAGTTTCATTTAAGGTTAAAACATATAATGTCAAGCAGAGATAAATAATTCAGGAAAAAAGATTGCCAAACTTTCAGACATTTGTTTTATCTGTACCTCATATATGAATATGGAAATACAATGTCGTTTTCCAGTTCTTTCACCTAACACATTGATGTTCAATAGGCATGAACCTTACTATAGAGAATAATTTAGATGTAAATCTGTATTACTTTTTAAATAATCTATATTATTTTTAAAATTTGTATCTATGTTATTTTGCAAGTGCAGATTTAGATTTCTGTATAGTAAGACAGGACCTAGGTCTAAATAAGAAGCATTATACTTAAGTTCCAATCACTTTTGTAAGGAATACGGATAGGACTGGCTACAGAAAAAAATTAGTGATGAGCATGGAAGATGTGTATGGTTCCCACCATCCCTCATCTACTATAACCAGATTTACAACACTCTTAGAGGAGAATATAGTGATGACCCCCTCAGGGCAGGAAAAACCTCTCTCTCTACCTTGCAGAGGTCCAAACTGCAGCTTCCACAGTTAAGCCATACTCCAGTCTATTTACTCCAGAAACTGCTCCCCTCCTCATCTGTGCCCTGGGAGTGTAAGGCTCCATGTATGAACAGGTGTGAGGCACAGTGCTGCAGCTGAGGTGTCTGCACAGTGGGGGCTGTTCCTTCCCTGGCCCAATCCTGACCCAGGCACGTAGGCTGGGTCCCATATTCCTCTACCAGCTTAAAGCCAAGGGCTCTCCACCCTCATTGTGCTGCCAATAGGATCAGGGAGCTGCTGTGGCAGGAGAACATGTGACAGCTTCTATCTTTGCAAGACATTTATAGACATGTCTTGTTGGAAATAAGCAGGAAGTTGACATTGAAACACTGGCACATTCTGTTTATCCCTTTGTGATCCAACCACTCCTGTCTTCCTCGTCTTTTTTTGCATTATTCAGTAGGCACCTTCTTACAATCGATCCTTTATTTCCACTTCCCACCCATATGCCATCATAAATGTAAAACTTATAGTTCATAATTTTTACTCAGTTTTTGTCATATTTGGTTGATTTGGTTTTTTCATAACTGAACTGGTTACTGGTATGTTCTGCTGTGCACTGTGACTTCATTTGCAGCCTGTCCTGCTGCTGTGACATCTGTTTCCTGTGACTCTGCCACCTCTGCCTGTGCTGTATAATAGGGTGCTTTGTTCTTGGGCTTGTTCAGCAGGCTGGTCAGCTGATCCTGTGCTTACGCCTTGGAACCCTGATAAACCCTGACATTAAATGGAGATGGGAGCTATATTGTCTTTGTGTGTGGGTTTTTCATGGTTAATGACTTTGAATAAAGGGTCCAGTTGATTGAGCTCTGCTTTCTGTCCTCTTAGTGCCTTGATGTCATCTACTCTTCCTGTCCTTAAATTACAAAATTCACATTAAAATTAAGATTTGACATTTTATTTCTTTGAAAAAGGGAGTCTCAAGAATGTGGTCCTTGTTTTGGGGTATTGCTATAAAAGTGACACTGAAGACAACAAATATCACAAAGGTACCTGAACTGTGTTTTATTAACTTGCATTATTAGTGGAGTAGATTCTGTTGTGCTTGACTACTCACTGAGAGTGAAGAGTCGATCATCATTTGACATAATTTTATTGAAACACTATTATTAAATAGTTTTTCTTTTGCATATCTGGGCTCATGTAAACTAACTTCCAAAAATGGATCTGAGGAAGCCACTGTTAGAGGGATACAACCCAACTTGTTGGGAAACTGTATTTGGAGAGTAAATGTCATTGTGTAAGTGGAGAATGTATCAAATGGATTTCCAGAGGTGTCTGTGCTAGGTCAGGAATCCCCGATGTTTTCAGGAGTGATGCGGATGAAAGAATATGAAAGTGAATATGCTTTTCAGATCTGCAGACAACTCACAGCTAGGACAAGCTCACTGGAGGGCAGGATTAGAACTCAAAGTGAGCCTGAAAAATAGGACAAATGATCTGGAAGGAAATAGGATACAGTTCTGTAAGGACAAATGCAAGATCTTTTATTTAATTAGGAATGATCCATTCTACCAGTGTGAGGAAATGATCAGCTTAAACAGCAGTGCTGCAGAAAAAGGGTCAGAATTGATGGGAGGCTGGTCATGAGTCCGCCATGTCACGTGGGTGCAGAAGAGGTAAACACCACTCTCGCACCATGAAAGTGGTGTCTGTAGGACATGAGCTAATGCTTACACTCTGCTGAGTGCTAATATGGTCTCTGCTGGAGGAGCCTAACCATTTGGAATATTGCTGAATGATCTGGACTATTAGGAATAGTCCAGAGGACACAAATGCAATCTGTGAGGAAATGTTGCAGGGACCAAATTGGTTAATATAAATAAAGCTTAAAGAGGACATGATAATAGGCTTCAAATATGTAAATGAAGAGCCAGAAAGTAAAGACTTCTACATATTCCCTGGGGGTAGGATAAGCACTAACCAGTTTCTGTTACAGCAAGGGAGATTTCAATCAGACATTGGTAAAAGCTTCCTGACAATTAGGATATCTAAGTGCTGGAAGATAGAAAATCTTCATATTTGGATTTTTCTAAGAACAGTTAAAGTTGATGCTCTGATCAATGCCCTTCTTCACCTTTCTCTCATCCCAATTTTAGTGACTCCTAAAAACGTGGCAATGATAGTATAAAGTTAAGGAGGGCAAGTGTAGATGAGCTGACTGAAATGAGTCAAACTTTAGAGCACTGGGGTTTATAGTATGGTATTCCCCAATTCATGTAACCATGAGAACATTTATTGGCTTACTAGCATTTTTATTTTATTTAAGAGTGACATTAGTTATAGAAAATCAGAGACGCCACAATCCTTGGGGCCTTAGTAAGCCTCGATTCATGTACGTGTTCTCAATTATCCCTATTCCACTAAAACCAGTGTGAATTCTTCATGAATAAAGAGTTGTTTGCATGAATGCAGATTGAAGAAGTGACCTTCAGTATATTCACTAGCTTGTGATATCAGTTTTTATTGTACAGTGAATGGGGTTTGAGTCTCATAAGCATTTGGGGTATATCTACTTGGAAAGATAGAGATGAAATTTTGGCAGGTACCTCAGTATTCGCATTAGCTGTAGCTCAGGTTGGTACCTTAAGGCCCACAGGGACCGGAAATGTTTTTTCAAGTACTTTTAAATGGGATACTCTAAATTTAGGAACTGGAGTCCAAATCACTGTGCAAGTACAAACAGCCTGTAGCCCGTAACTGCATCAACTGCGGCATGAAGTGTCATGTAATTTGTCTTCTGGGTCCTGAGGATCATGCTTCTCTGAGTGAATTTATGAGTAATTGAGAACAAGCAGATAAGCAAAATAATTTCTAATTATGCAATAATTCATCTCTGTTGCAGTTTTCAAATTTTCTTTTTTTTCTCCAGAGTTACAATCCTGCGTGTCCGTGTGGGACATTAACCTGCCCCATGAAGTGCAAAACCTGAAAAAACACATAGAAATGAGACAAGAATTAGCAGAAAAAATGAAGAGCTTTTCTTTGGACTGAAAAGTCACCCTGCAAGTGCCATTCCCTTTTCTAGTCTTCCATCCTAACATACTGTGCAATATTTACAGCTTCTTCTTCCTGTCGTTTTTAACCTAAACCAGGAAGAAAATTACCATGAGAGTATTCATAGGATACCAAGAAGAAAGAAGTCATTTGTAGTATTTAAAAGGAGAGAAAACTGTTGAGAATTTCTGATTCTAAAATGTTATTGTGTATCTGTTGTTTACCTGTGAAGTTCTGCTCTCTGCAACTATGGCTCAACTTCAGTATAACATTGTTCATCTAGTTTTTGATCTCAGTTAAACTGTGGAGCAAGCCAGGAGACTAGAAATGGCTCTAATTTACTTCATTGTCTCTACTGAGTTGACACTCTAATAAGAAGCAAAATTTAAGCCTTTGTATGTTTACTGCAGTTTGCATGTATGAGTTTGCTCCTATGATTCATGGTTTAGTAATGTCAGAGCTCATGATCTTATGAAAAAATATCATATTTTATCTAACAGCACTGTTTAAAGGAATATATAATGTCTACATTACTCTTTGAAAACAACAGGCAGAAATGTCTGTGTTTCTTCCATGACATTGACTTTTTTTTTCATTATGACCAGAAAAAACCCCATTGTGCTACAATAATGAAATAGCTCCGAATTAAACACCCTGACAGGCTCGCACTGCGGCTTGCCTGCTCCTAGGAGATGCAGTCACACCACTGGGAACGCTGCCAGGCACGTAGATCTCTTGTACAGCTCTCTTGGAAGAGAGAAGAGAAAGTACAGGGTGAATGATCTGGTCTTAATGCTGCTATGACTTGCTCTTAGTCCAACTTTCTTGTTTGCTTACCTCGGTGTAAAAAAAAAAAAAAAAAAGGAAATTCTGCTTTGATTTTTCTGACATGCAAAGTTTTCACTTATTCATTCGTGTTTGGATTTATGTTGTTATTTTGGGGAATAATCAGGGGAACCTTGAAGAGTGTAAGAACTGGCTGCCTCTTCCAAATTTTTTTCCATACATCATGAGTCAAGAGACACTTCTTGCTGCTTTCTGGCTTTAAGTCCAAGCTGCTGCTTACAGCCCACACTGACCTGCTCTAAGGAAGTGCCTTATTTCTGTTCACCTGAAGACAGATGCCATTCTCTTCTTTTGATACCAGAAGAATCCACAAAGTCCTCCCAAAATCTCAAAGAGTGGAGTATCCAGAGCCATTCCTGAGTCTATGGAGCTGAACAAGGTTGAGCAACCAAAAAGTTCTCAGTTTTTTGTTTTGGTTTTTTTTAGAAAATTAACATACTGGGACAACAGCATGTCTTGTGCCCAACTCTAGCATTGTTCTATTTTCTGCCAGTTGTGGAGTGCATACTCAGGATTACTTTCAGATTTGCATCCCAATTTTTATGTATTCTTATAATCTGTGTACTGAGAAGAATTTGCTATTTATATGGGATTTTATAACTCAGAAAATACATATTATCTTAGAATGATTTTTTTTTTTAAAGAAAAGAATATATGCATTGTGATTAAGTTTATTTGTAAGTCATTTTGAAATGTAAGCCTAAGCATTTTTATTAAAACTGTGCTTTGTTAATAATGTAAGTCTACTTTCTCATCATTGAATTTTTAAGGAGGGGCTTTTCTGTGTAGCTTTTGTGGCATTTAATTCCTTCAGGATGATGCAAAATCCTGGCTCTGTAGGGGTTATTGACACAGCTGCATTCCCACTTGTGCTCTGCCTCAGTGCATGTGTTGAGCCCTTTTCCCTTCCCCTGTTTGTCTTCTACTTGGTGTTCCTGCAGTCCTTCCCAGAGATAGGAGGTGACCTGTAAGGAATACGGTCCCTGTGGTCATTCCTCACCTCTCCAAGACTCTGGATAACACTGATCCATAGACTGAGTCGGGTCATGTATTCAGTATTACAGGAAGGGCAAGAACAAAAGAAACAGCAGCCAAAAGAGAGTCAGGAGCTCATTGCAAACCTGACTCAACTGGCCACTGTTGATTTATCTGTCGTGGGAGAGCAAAATTCTGTCATGGTGGTAGCCAACGGACACTGTTTAGCAATACAGCACTCATTTGCACGGGGAACACTGCATCCTCACCAAATACTTTTTAGTACTGCAAGAAAAATATTCAGAGAACACCTTGTGTTGGTGCTTCTTGTTAGAAGTGCTCAGAGCCTGGCATCCGCTCCCCAGCTGGCACCTGCCACCAAGGGCAGGAACAGCATCATTAAAACCTGCACTACAAGGAAACTTGTTCCCAGAAACATCTTTACTGACAAAGTATAAGGAAAGAGGAAAAAAGTATCCATAACTTTCTGTTCACTCTGGTTTCTGTGGAGCTGTTTGAAAACCAGTGGAAGCTGATCACATAAGAGGACAAGTCCTATCAGATGTAGTTTCTGGCATACTTAGCGTAACACCCAGCACCTGAAAACAGATAACCCTTACTTCAGAAAAGAGCCTCTTAGCTCAGGGGAAACAAGCATGTGGTGTGGTGTGGCTGAACACCTGAGCTGAGACAGGTAATGAACCCCATGTCCCTCAGTGCAGCTAAAGGGTACTGGGGTTTAAACCCAAAGACAAGGAGACTAAACATGCACAGTGAGCTGAATGCTTGATTGGATACTGTTGGGTTTTTTTAAAGTATCCTTCCCCTCCTGTGCTATTGACTTTATAATTAGAGTCATTCTTTTTTATTGGTTGCTTGCTGTGACAATTTACATATGCAGATTTGCCTGCTCATTAATTTTAACCTCATTTCTTTTACAAGCAGTTGCTGGTCAATCCCACTGTAAACAAGCTGCACAGCCTGATTTAATGCACGTCCGGTATTATGTCCTGGCATTCCTCTCACTCTGAACTCTCATACTGCCTCTAGTGTTCCATATTATTACCCTATTACTTCTTCATGCACCACTGTGGGACAAAACTGGGACACGTAAGGGAGGAGAGAGAATGAGGCCTCTTAGGTGTGGCTTAACCCCCAAACGTGGGCATTTGTCATTACTGCCACTTACTAACCATCCCCATCCACCTGCAGCAAGCAAGACAAATAATCCATTTTATAATGAATGCTTCAGATACCAGAGACATGAGAAAGTAGTAAGGGAAAACAATAAGTCTCAGTGAATGAGGAAACTCCAGTGACAGTCATATTTTCCTATTAGTCTTTCAAGTAGAAAAGCATATGAACAATTTTTCTCACTTATTTTATGGCTTTTGTCATTAATTTAAAAAAAAATCTGGAAACAGCTCCCCTTACCTGCCTCAAGAGAACAAAATTTTCTGATCAGAACTAGCAAGTGTTCTGTTATTTCTGTCTCAATTAGTTCTTCATCCATATTATGAACTCATCCCAGGACTGTACTGACCTTCACATTCGCTTATATAAAGCCTTCTTCATGGCCTTTGAACAGGGATAACTCACTGGCTGCCAGCATACTATTTTGGTAACTTTCCGAATTTTTTTTTTTTTAGGTAGGCATGTGTCTTTGCAACAATTAGTTTATGAATACAGAGTGGCATAGTCACATGAAAATGGAGAATCATACTTATTGCATATCCGTATTTTAAAATTCATTATTTTAAGAGGAAGAAACCACAAGATGTATTAATTATTGTTGTGTTAGCAAAGGGAAACCTAATTTAGCAAAAATTTAGAAGTGAACCCAGGTGAAATTTCTAACACAGCTTCAAGAATGTTCTTTGCTGTACCTGTGTAGGCACTGTGAGGACAGCTGTGCCTCGAGCTTTAGGCACCTCAGCAAGACTCCTCAATCCTTACACTGGTGCTTGTTCAATTAAGTAGCAGAATTACAAGAACTACAAATCATGATACAACCTTTTCCCCTGCAGTGACATCTTGCTGACTGGAACCTACCTTTTTACATGGGTTGTTTGGACTGAGCAGTAAACTAAAATTATTTTCTAAAAGTTATTACAACTTATGATACACCAATAGATCTATTTTTAAAACAGTGGTTTTTTTAAACTATACCAATATGATTCTAGTTAAAACACGATGAAAGTCAACAAGCAAGCAAAGGCCTTTTCTTTTTTCCCTTTCTTCTGTGTTGCTTTGCCTTTCCTGCTGCCAGAGGTTTAAGTGCTGCCGTCCGTCCCTACAAAGGCTGTCACTAATTAGTGAGGGGAGACTTTAAAAATCAATGTGCTGTCTCTGGCATACGTGATTGTTTACTTGACTTCCACCACAGCCCATTAGTGTCCCTGACCTGAAAAGTTAAAGCGGACAGGAAAGGGGGAAAGAAATTAAAATTTTCTGGGACCATTCCACCGTTCCGCCTTTTCTGAATCATTTTTTCCCGTGCCTTTTTCCGTGCTTTTCCCGTGCCGTATGTTGGCCCTGGCTCCTGGCGGCACAGCTGTGCCTGGGAGAGGGGCAGGCTCTGTGACACGTCTGCCACTCAGCCGAGAAGCACTGAAACCATTCTGTAGGAAAGCGAGAGGGGAGAGAAAGCAAGGGAGAAAAGAGAGAGAGAAAAATAAAAACAAGCAGAAGCTGGCAGCGTCAGTGCGCAGCAGCCAAGCCAGCAGCGCTGCGGGGGCCGGGGCCCAGCTTTGGTGCTGCCAGTGCCGCCTCACGGATCCCCGCAGGACTGTCCCCAGCAGCGAGGTCAGGGCAGAAAACGCGGCCAAACGGTGCCCCGTGCTCAAGGATGCCTGGGCAGGAGCGAGCAGGCTGGAATCCCCTCCAGCGACGTGGGGCTGCACCCCACCGGGAGCTTCCAGCTTCTCCTGCGCCAGCACCTGCCGTGCCAGGGCCCGCCCCGGCCACGGCTCCTTCTGTGGGGCACCCCCGGCCGGGCTGGCCCTGCAGCACCACCTCGCCTCTGCAGACCTGTTTAACGGGGCTGCAAAGGGGACAAAACCCTTCACGACAAGCTCCCTTTTTAAGTGAAGGATTACCCACAACCAGTCACAGCAGAAAAGGAGAGGCCCCGGGTCAGCCCCACACAGTGACGGGGTGAGCAGTGCTTCAGCTCACAGGGCCACACAGCTCCAGCATCGCCGCCTCCTCCCCTGCCCCGGGTCCCGGCAGCTCCCGCCGAGCCCGGCCTGCACGGGACCGGGGTGCTGTGGGCACACAGCGTGGGGGGACAGGCCACGTGGAAAGTGACCCATGGAGCGGCGACCCAGGGCCGCGACACCTGGCGCTTTTCGCTATAAATACACCAGCGTAAGGTCGGTGATTCTCTGTTCTGCTTTTTCTTGCCACGACACCTCCGCAATTGCCTTGAAAACATCTGTTTTCTGTGGAGTTACAAGAAACATCCACCCCCGCCACCACCTGCCAGGCTCCTGGGCTCTGCAATTTGGACTTTAAATCAACTGATCTAAGGCTGAGACCCAGAAACGACAACTTCACACCAGTATCCTCAGACATCACAATAAATCAAAATTTAAGAAAAGCTGCAGATCTGCTCTCAAAGCTCTGAGCCCTTGGATGAGCAGCAGCAGAGGCTGCAGCTTGCCACGCAGAGGGTAGATTCAGGTGCTGCTGATTGAGGACTGAAAGCCAGTCTGTTCCCCCGGAGGTGATGTTGGCCATATGAAAACTATTTCCTCTCTCCACAAGCCTCCACAAACTGCTACAGTGACCACTCTTTTGCACTAGTCAAGCACCATCAGGTTCAAGTGAAACTCAAAGGATGCTGTTAAACCTCTTATGCATAAGTAAAGATTTAATGAGCTTCCTATAATTCCAAAGTTCAAAATGTGCAAAGTGAATTTCTAAGCTTCAAGGAGAGATGCCCACTAGAGCCCACACTCCCAGCTGCAGCAGAGCAACAGCAGCACCTGATGCAGGGAGAGGCAAAGGCTGGGGCCACCCTGCCCTGGGCAGTGGCCCTGCTCAGTTTAAATGCCACCGTTGTCCACAGTCATTTTTAATGAGCAACCACCAGCCAGGAAACTAAGCTTTGGTAAACAGTAATTTTCAAGTATGATCCACAAGTTGAAACTCAGCTTCCCCCTGCTTTTTTTTTTTCTTTCTTTTCAAAAATAGTCCTAGGCGATGAGCACTCTCCTACTAGAAAACCTCAGGGCAAAACACACTCTCACCTTGTAATTACAGGAAAATTTGCAAGGGAAAAAAAACTCCAAACCAATTCAGTTCCATTGTTATGGCTATTACAGCTAAACCCAGGAAGAGACACAAACACCCAGGCTCTGCAGAGACTCAGAAGCAGCTGCTGCAGAGCAATTGGTCCTGCTGAAAGAGTCTGAAATCTGCTTTGCTGGAGCTGGGGATGGAAGCAGAGAGTTGGAGCGCAGGGCCCAGCTCAGAGGAGCGTCCGTGGCAGCTCCTGTCTGTGATTGTGCAGGCAGACATGGGCACGGCAGCCTGGCTGCAGGAGCTCTGCTCATCCAGAACCTGCCCAGTATCTGCTTGCCATGGCCTCTTGTCCCCAGACCACACCAGGGTCCTCCTGACCCCAACCCAGCTTGGCTTTCTGTTTTGTTTTTACAAATCAAATTACTGGTCCTGCAACTCTGAACATTTCTATGTATATACGCACAACAAAACAAAAAAACCCAAAACCAAGCCGCAATCAGATTTTGCTTGAATTTTGGTGTGTGAAAGCCCCACCGAGATGCATGTTCTCAGAGCGTGCCTTCAACTCTCACCCAGGGGACGCTGCACTACCCAGCCTTGAAGGTTCATGTTTTGATGAATTCATGGACCAGCTCTCAAAAAATTCCTCTGGAAGGCAGGCATAGGTGACACTGCCTTTCTCCTGGGCCAGCAGCACCAGAAATGCCCTGGAAAGGATGTTAAGCTATGGCAGAAGAAAAAGATGAAATATTTCACATGCTTTTAACTAAGCCAGCTGAAACGTATTCCAGTGCTCTCGCAAGGTGTGTAAGGGCAGAAGGTGGATAGATCTACACCATCAAACTCTTGCCAGCGCACAAAAGGCAGCAGGCAAAGTGACTTAAGGCTTCTTGAAGCATTAACTACTAAGCATTAACTTTATATGCAAGCATGGACATTTTCTCTAACCAGCAGGACCACTGTCAAGGCCAAATACTAGACACAATTTGCATTCACTGAGCATTGGCAGAAAAAAAGAAGTGTAAGTGCAAGTAACTTTGCACCGATCTGAGAAAGGAAGGCATAAATAAACCTCCCATAACCCCACCTTCTAGGGTGCCTTTGAAAAACAGAGAGATCTTTGCAAGTACCCCCAAACAAGCTGTTCTCAATTTTCCATCTTCCCAGAAGAAAGCTGCAGCACTTGGCTACCTCTGAAGAAATAGAGAGCAGAGAGCTTTAGTATCATCAATGCCACTGGAGATGTGACAAGGTGATCACATCCTCCTGCCTCAGTATTACTGCATCATTATACAAGACATCCTCAGCAACAGATCTTCTCACAGAGAACTCAATAGCAAAAGGACAAGACAACAGCTGCCTCCCTGACCTTGGTTTTGTCTGTTCAGTTAATCACAGCTGCATTTATGCACCAAATATAATCTGCCTCTGACCGTTCTCCAAGCAACTACACCCTCAACTTAGGGCTTAGTTTGTCAAATCAGTGCCTGAAAAGCTTAAGATCTTGCACAGAGCCGGAGGGAAAGTCCTTGCTTAGTTCCATGCAGGACTGACTCCATCAGCACATGTCCCCATCCTGCCATGGACCACCCCGAACAGCCACCCCAGGCAGAGCAAGCAGCTGCAGAATAAGGCCAGGAACCACACTCACAGTGCAGGTCCCCACCACAGCTTTTGAGATGGAAAGAGCTGAATTTTCTTTCAAATCACTTACCTATTTCTAGGATGAGTATTTCAGGGGAAAGCAGCTTGGGTTTGCTTTTTTAAAGAAAGCCTGCTACATCTATTAACCTAATCCCTTCCCAGCTACAGACAGACACTCATCTCTTTCCCATCTCTCTACTAGCAAGAGCTCCAGAACATCTGTTAGAAAAGCCAGGAAAAAGAATGAAAAGAGCCTGAATTAGGGAAATTTCCATTCCTATACCCACTTCACTGTCTTCTTGCGGTGTGTCCTGCAGTAGCCACCAATGCATAAACCAGAGAAGGTGGTAAGAAAGATGGTAGCCACAAGGTACAGTGGCATCCGTGACAGCCTGACTACCACAGCCTCCCCATCACACTGCCCACCCACACCCACCACAGGCCCTCATTCATGACTCAAAACCACAGCATACTCACCTAAGAAGCACTATATTATAAGCTACATTAATTTACCCCTTCTCTCAGCTCATGATCAATTTTTCCCCCGATATTCTCTCATAGAAATCTTTTGTGAAATACACCCAGGAAAACAGTAAAGTGTCATCATAACTCAAGAGATTTTACAGCAACCTCTTGTCAATGCTATGTGATTCTGGCTCGCAGGTGACGAGGCCAAAGATGGTCTGTTCTGTTAAAAATCCATACTGGTGTTTCTCCTTGAGCCATAAAACCAGCAGAGTCACTCAAGCAATATCTGTTCCCATTCCCTCCCCACCTCTTGGGGCTGGTACCAGCTTCCCACAGCACTGGGGTGAGGCTGGAGGCCCCAGGGGACACCCCCACCCAGGCACAGAAGTCCAGGTCTGAGGCAGGCACGGTGACTGGGCTCTGCTAACACAGCCTCTCCCAGGGGGAGCAGGGCAGCAGCAGGGCACAACCCAAACCACACTGGCTGGGAACGGGGAAGACCTTTTGGCCAGACAGACACTCGGGCGCAAACAGTGTGCTACGAACACACCTTATGAAGGTTAAAACTGTCTTCTCCTGGGCTCTCTCTTTTCACCATTGTGAAAGAGCACAGTCTAAAAATACATCATTTTGACCATCTTTCATAACCCAAAAAATGGTATTTTCACCTGCTATCCCCCTTTCAGAAAATACACATCACATTAACATCTGGGTTTCTGTTTCCTTTGGGACACCCATTCCTTTCATTTTTCCATCCTACACTCACTTTTGCACAACGCAAAAAAATGTGACCAAAAAATATCCCTCTAATAAACAACTACTTTCTCCAGGAAACCCCTGCACATGCTGGTTAAGGTGCTGGACAACACATGGTACAGAGTCAGCAGTACTGCTTCAACTACCAAACCCACTGTGGAGAGAAAGCAAACAGCACAGGGGCAACTGATCCTGCATTCACACTGCAATGCAGCACCTCATATCTGCAAGTTGATCCCAAATTTTCCTTCATTAGCAACCAGCCCTCACACAAGGATTTTTTAGATAAAACATGAATATGCCACACAAGGATTTAAGACACACCAAGCCACTGGGCTCTTTCATGTGAGAACAGAAAATAATATCTGAAGTTCTGCTACAGAAAGTCAACTGAGATCAGTCTCTCCCACCAGTAGAGTCTGTTCCAGGCAGATAAGAAACAAGCGTTAGGAAAAGCCCAAAGCAGAACCAGTCTGAGCAGAAGTAGGAAACAAATCTCAAAAGGAAATGCCAAAGAGAAATGGGAACCAAAGTGTTTCTCAAGTTGCTGGAGTTTTAATCAATGTTAAAAAAGCACAAAAGAGAAAACCCCAAACCTCGCTGTCACCCCTAAGGATCTGGCTTCCTTGAACTTTTTTCTCAATAGCCAAATTCAACAGAAGTCTTTCCTTATTTCCCACATTTTATTTACTATTTCATTTCTTTTTAGGAAGCCCTCCACTTTGCATAGCAAATCAGCTGTGTTATTAACACTATGCTCATCAACAAAGTCCAAGTGTCCTATAACGTACATTAATGGAAGTCAGCAAAATCTGACAATGCCAAAGATTTTTATTCTTCTGCAATTAGTCCTCTTAATTAAAATATTAATTCCATGGTGAGTAAGGCCAGGATCAGCATCATTCCCTAACATATTATTAAACCAGTTTTGCTGAGAAGGAATCATACTAATAATTTTTTACACTGGTGGAGTAACTGTTCAACCACAGATGCATACCAGTAGTTCAGCAGTAACGTGATGTTCAGTTTCTCAAAGCACTGCATTAATAGCATTCTTTCTCAGTAGCATATTTACAATACAATATTGCTCTCTTCATTTAATTTACAAAACTCTTCATGAACAGCAAGGATTAGTTCTGCAGATCCTGTCTCATCACCTGTCTGCAGCAATATGATTCAGATTCCCTGAAGTCACCTGCTACCAACTCCACACTCCCTGCCTGCCCTAACAGGCCTCCCAACTGCCCTGAACTGGCAGCTTCTTGCCCCCTTCTCCCTTTTCCCCCTCCATTTCCAGGATGTGGATGCTCCCATAGCTCCCACATGAGCAGCACAGGTACAACAAAGATCTCATCAAAGCAATTTCTTTACCAAGAATGAGGCATCCAAAGATTTCCTGATTTTTTACTACGGAGTCTTGCCTTTTATCAAAACTACAGTCAAATGCCTTACGTAGAGGGCTTCTTATTCCAAGTCCAAAAGCTGTGCATGCTGGAGCGCGTTCTCGGAGTCCTTGGGCACTTCCACACCAATGCCAGAAGTGACACTCTCACTGCTGGCACAATGGCTGTGTGGAAACACAGGAAGTCCTCTGCTCCACATGTTTCTTCCAATAAGGAATGGTGGGGCTGCAGAAAGGCAGTGGCTGTGACCAACATCGTGGCTTGGGCTCCACATTACTCCCCAAGTTCTCTCTCATTCCCCTCTTCTTCAGGATTTTCTAGGATCACTCCACAGCTGTATGAAAGGCGTCTTAGCCCTCAGCCCCAGCATTATAAAAGAACAAGAAAAGCCAATGCCCCATCTGCACACTTAAGAGAAACCCCAGCTCTGTTACTGTCCCTCTGTGGCTGCTGCCAGCCCTTCCACACATCCCACTCGTACTCTTTTCTTCTTGGGGCCTGCAGCCTTCCCAGGGATCACTAAGATGCTTCAGTGGTCACGGGCAGCCACCACAAAGACGTTCAGCTTGACCACGAATACTGTACTGGCAGCAACAC
Source organism: Oreocharis arfaki (assembly GCA_013398015.1). Lineage (NCBI taxonomy): Eukaryota > Metazoa > Chordata > Aves > Passeriformes > Paramythiidae > Oreocharis > Oreocharis arfaki. The sequence continues at coordinate 359,666 of VZRR01008600.1, forward strand.
CCCTTCACTCTTCAGAAGATCATCCACCTCACCGGTCTCACAATTTCCTATGTCTCCATGTGCACTCAAAGACAAAAAATTACACAAATTATTTTGTTGGAGGGGTGGTTTTTTTGTAAAGACTTCTTTTTTTTGCTGCCCATCAGCACTGTCTCAGCATATTGCACAATGTTTTCTTTATTATAAAAAAGTCTGTATCAGGTAGGAAGAAAGAAAATTTTCTCAGGAGGCTAATGTGTACTATTTTCTGTATTTAGAGGTAAGTGGTTGCTTGTGTGGCCATCAGGAAGTGGGACCTAGTGAAACAAAAACAAGGTGTTACTAATGGCTTGACCAGACACAGAATCTCCATCCTCCCTCCTCAAAAACATGCACTACTTTATTCTTGAGCATTTCCTGGATACCTTTTACCTGGCCTCTCATATAAATATTATACAAATTTGGTTGCCTTTCTTCCTCTCTCCTCACTCACATAACCTTGCCAGCTGGCAAACTTCAACCAAATCTGAGAGAAAGGCAGAGGTCTCAAAGGATATCTACAGGCTTAAATGGGAGAAATAAAATATAATACCAAGTAGTTGCTAGAGAAGCAATTCTGTTATTGTCTAATGAAGGGAAAGGTGGAGGACCATCACTGAACCCCTGTAGCACACAGTGCCTCTTTTTCAGTGTGCAGGCCAAGCAAAAGGATATGTGAAACCAAAACCAGGACAAAGAGACCGACCAGGCCTGGGAAACATGTAATTTTTGGAGCAATATGAAAATAAGAATATAATAAGGACAATGAAGGGAATATAGGACATCTAAGAGACTCAGCTGCATTAATTCAGTTTGTTAGAGAACTCTGCTTCTTTGCATTTTAGGTTTTCCAACTACTTTTAAAAGCTGTTGAATCTCTGCTAATGTACATGTCAAGGGGAGGGTTTATTGCAAATATCTTAAATTCTCCTGGGACCAAGTCCCAAAGTTGTCCTTATCAACCATCCTCAGCTGTACCACTTAGGGAAATACTTAGAGGAAGTTTTCCTTACCGATGTGGATCTGTAAGAGCCCAGTCTAAAACGGCAAAAAATAATTTCTGCTACAAATCTTCCAACACCATGTAAAATTCCTGCAATGTCAAACAACATTTAAATTGTCACCAGCAGTAGAAATGTATTATTTATGGAAGCATTACAACAAAGCTCTACACCATACTTACACAGGACACAGTGCAGAAAACCCATACATAAAACACTGAGATATTAACACAAAGAAAGGAAATACCAAGGGCAGGGCAGGGGAGAATTCTAGCATTCTGAAATGCATCAAGAAAGCAAAGCTACCAAGTACATGTAATTCCCTCTGCCAGCTTTCATGGGTGAAAATACATCATGAGGGACAGAAATATCTGCTTTGAAAAGCAGCTCCTAGTTTGAAGTCTCTTTACAGAGCTCTCTTCCAGTGAGAGCCAAGGAAAGAAATAACTTTTAATCCAAATACCCTATTATGTCTTGACCAGTAAGTGAATTCTGCCTTCTCAACGTAGTTTATTTTCTTTGATGAAGTAAATCCAGCAGTAAATTGATAAGGAAAACCTTCCCAATTACTTCAGATGGAAATTTTATCTCAACTTTTGTCAATGATTTAATTACTGGATCCTAACTATAGGAAATATACAGAAAATCGGTATGTGTGTGTGTATATATATACATGGGTATCTATGTAACTATAAACAGATACAGCCTTGCTCTTCCAGAAGTACATAAACTATGCTATAGTTACCAAAAAGGAAACAAAAGGCCCTCAGAACACCAGAAATGCCATATTGGGACAACAAAACTGAGTAGCTTTCATGACACATTTCAGCGCACACAAATGCGCACTTTGTCTTAAACCTAAGAGGACTCCCCTGTAATTTATCCATAGCAATCACCGTGATAAAAAAAAATTGTGGTAGAACTTAAGAAGGAAGGCACTGATAATCACCTGTAGTTGAAAAAATTCCCCCAATAATGCCACAGAGCCTCACTAAGAACTGCCAAAAAGGCATATGTTCTTCTGTCACCGTCACCATAAGTGAACTGATGTCGTATTTCATGAATATTCCTGACACCCCATGGCTGCCAGCTGCATGGTTAATTACTCTTTCCTGAAAGAAAAGACAGAAACACTTGTTAGTCACACTTGTTATTAGCCACAAGAAAACCAGTCTTACAAGATGGGATGCCAAAGAGTTATTTAATCAGAGTTAGCAATGAACAGAAGACCAGAGAATATCAAGGTCACTTTGACCAGTACCTTATAAAAGTCCAGCATCATGAAGTAAAAATTTACTTTCCTAGTCACTGGTCTGCTGTGCTGCATATCAATATTCACTATTGTGCTTTGGCACTATTCTCTCAAGACTTGTTCACACGGTCCTTTAAACAAGGATGTTTATAACTGGACTGGTGTTGGCACCTATGAGGCTAACACCACAGTCTCAGCCTAGGCTGTGAAGTTGGGCAAGTGCACTGGTATAATACTTGCCACAACTCTTCCTACTTTATCAGCTACTGAATCACTTAACACAGGATGAAATCTTCATGAGATTTAAGTTGCTGAACAGCCTTAGCAATGGCAGAATCCCCAGAGGGTTTATGTAAATCATAGAATAGCAGGTTGGAAGGCACCTCGACGAACATCTGGTCCAACCTTTCTTGGCAAAAACCTCTTTTCAAACTTTTTGTCAGTTACGTCAGATCAGACAACAGTCACACAGCAAGAAACACACCTCAATAAAGAAATAAACACCCCAACCTCGCTATAACTACCAGGCACCTCGGTCCTAGTCTGAGAAACTCCTAATTTCTTTTCATTTGCCCAAAATCTCAAACCAAAGGACACCAAAGAGGAGAGTGTGGCTGCTATAAATACCTACTTTTTAAAAAAGGTTTCAGAAGACAACACTTCAACACAAGCTTCCTTCAGAAGTTTGCTGTCATTCTGTTGTTAGTGAAAGGTGTTGATAAACGTACTGCCAGGTAAGTCTGGCTGAAAATATATAAAGACAGCAGAAAAGAACATAGCTGACTGAAGACAAACTCAGCCATGCCTAAGTTAGTAAGAACTGAGAAGACAAGATAAGCAGGACTGAACAGAAAAGCAATATACCACAGCTCCATTTCTCTGTAGATTTAACAGTTTGTGCCCAGAATGCAATACGAAACAAAAAGCAGAATACCACTTTGGTAAATACAGATTAGGCAACTTCTTCAGTTAGCTAGTACTGCCATAAACCATACTGCTTTTTGTACTACCACACCAAAGTTTAAAGGATGTCAAAATAATGTATCAGGATTGATAAGAGGTCCCAAAAACTTTGCAATGGCTAAATAACAAACCAGTAGAGAATGCTTTCCGTATTTCAAAGCATGACAACTGACAGCATTTGGAGATGAATGATCAGTCATACCAAAAAGGAAGAGTAGATGGAAGGTAGTTAAACAGAACCTTGCCACTAGCAAAGGAAAAAACTGGTTTTTTGTTTGCTTTTCCTCTGTTATTTCCCTAAGCCTTATTGGTCTTTTGAGGTCAAATGGTGAAAAAAGACTATGAAGTTAAAGAGGACACACAGAACTCCATCCTTAAAAGAAACAGAATTCTTTTTCTGCAAACCATTTTGATCTGCTTTCAGCTTCTACTGTTGCAGAAGATTTAACTTCTGATTGCTAAAATCTGCTGAAAATAACTAACCCTGCATCAGACAGCTCAGTGAAGCTTTGCTAGAATTAAATCTTTTTAACATAGATAACTACAGTATCTCAAACATCAAGCATAGTGGAGAAGATTTGGCCCACACCTCTCAAACTCTGCTTCCCTGTGAACCCACCACTGGCAATTAAACCTCAGTGTATTCAAGTTTTAGCTGTGGCTGTCTGACCACCTTTTTCCATGTTTGCATATGTGCCTACTCCTACAGAATAAACGCACCAAGGTGTTCAGTGAATAGCTGTTCTTAGCAACCTTTCCCAGCTCATCTAACAGGAGTATTTGGTTCCCTAAGATTAAACACAAATAAGCTTTGGAGGCAACAGGATTGCCTACTGAGCAGTGAGAGCAAACAAGTACATAATGCCACTTTACATCCGTTATTCACAGGCTTTTCTCCCAAGTAATCTGTGCTTGTAGGAACTTCCATAAAAATACATGCCCATAAAAAACTGAACAGCTGACTTAGACTGGACAGTTAATTGACAGAGCCATCGTTACACAGGAAGAGAGAAAAACTGAATACAAGACTAAAAAAAGGAATGATGTCTAAGATAAGCTATTGACTGACATCCAGAAGTTCAAGGAATGCCTTAGCTGTTGCAGATCATGCAGAGAAAACACAAAGCAGATTGCTAAACCAGCAGGACGTGGGAGCATACTGCATTATGAAATTCCTCTTCATTCTCTCTTTACTCCAGCTTTCCCAAGTTTTGGAGCAAACCTTTCCCTTCAGTGGCCTGCATGTCCAAAGTTGAACACCAAGACATCACCTCTACCCTACTTCCCCTACCTCCATATTTTTCAGAAGCACAAGATGGAATTGTGAGGAAATAAAAAATCCTCCTCCCTTGGAGAACATCACAAGCTGTAAGACAGTAAACAGCCATCCTACTAATCCCCACATTTTCTTTCAACCCAAGGCTTTCTTCTCACCTCTCACTTTATCTGCCATTTTTAAATAAACTTTTCACAAAGATGTTTTTCTTTGGCTTTTGAATAGAAGATGAAGAGAGAGTTCAATCTCTGAAAATAAGACATGTAGCCAGTACACCCAAGGCTTTTTTCCTATTCACAGCAGTCTTTAAAATTAGGACTTTATGATATATACTATGCTCCATTAACTATCTTTGTTATGGATTCATAATTAAAAGCCTTTCAAAAACCCAGAAGCGGAAGCTCTCTAGTCTTGAGAGTAATTAAATTTGTGGTTCAACAAAGGTTAAACAAGACAGCTGAGACACTCCCTGTGTGATCAGTTTTTCATACAAACAACCTCTGTTTCCACTTCTTACACTCCAGAACCAAGTTCATGATATTCAAGTGAGCTGCATCCTTTTGTTTGCTTCCCACACGGATAAAAAGCTGAATTAAAGGCTGAATTAAGGTGAATTAAATATTTGTAAAGCTACACACTAGGTTACAGACCTAAAACTTGGAGGATTTCACCACCACCACTATTAGCATCCAGTGAAGTGGAAATTACTGTCTATTTATCATTAATTCTAATATCAGACTCCAGACCTACAGATGCAAAACATTAACAGAAGAGGTTTGCGTGCATCACCAAGCATATATATATATTTTGCCATCTCTGCTGTACGATTTACAGATAAATCTAGTGTACTAGAATGTTCTACAAAGAGTCTCTTCATGCTAGAGTACTTTTCAAATCTTTCACATTTGAGCTTTGATATGAACAATCACTTTTAGATTTTTTTATCTCCATGGTTTTTTTCTTTCTTCTACTTACCCTTTCTGTCACTGAAAATTGATGAGTTTCTGCTGAAATTTTGTATGTGTGGAGTTTGGTTGGCACAACTGTGATAAAATATTGGAACATCTGATTGTCTAGAAGAAAAAAAAAATCTTACTGTTGAATCAAGAACAGAGTCAAAGGCCATCTGAGATATTCACAAATAAATCAAAGAAATAATAAATCAGCTAAGCCATTTGCACTAGGGACATTCTTCAAGGAATGCCAGCACTGCCAAAACTACTTCAGTACCATCTGCTGAAACTAACAAAGTTAGTTTCCATGGAAAAGACATATGTCCCATTTATATGCAGAAATTTACATTTTTCCCACGTAATGGAAAGACTCTTTGAGGTCAGGCCACTCAAAGCTTCAAATGAAATGCACAGGTAATGTTTTCCAGGGCACTAGAACAAGTTTCACCCTGTCACATGTTTCATGATACCTACATATCTCACAGTAGCCTGAATAGATTTTAGCCACTGAATTGTATCTACAGTGCTGGAAGTCCTTCTAAACTGGTTACAGCTTTTCTCTTGATTACACCTCTAGAGAATTCTTCTAGAGCCATCAGCATGCTCATGCACTTGATGGCTCTGTGTGCAATTCCCGAAGGGAACAAACACCAACAGACTGAAGCAATTTATTTCAACTACACCAAACCACTCTGGCAGTAACAGCCAAGGAACTGGCTGCCTTTGAGATAACAGCAACTGCAGAAGGTACTGGGGTTCACTCTCACAGGGAATGCCAGTGATGGGATGAGGCAGGTTACCACTCTCCTTTATTTATACATGAGGAAACAAAGTGCTACACAAACCCATCCTGTAGTAGTCTCACAAAATACACTGTAGAAAGGACAAACCAAATACAGGAATAGAATCCAAGGCTCCTGGTGCTATTTTTAAAACCAAATCAGGCTTGTTTTTCCCCATTATGACAACCAGGAGATCTACAATTCCCCACTGCAACATACTGCTGCAGTACAGTCAGACATAACACAACTTCAACATAACACAAACCTGGAAAAAACCACAAATTGCCTTCAGGGAAACAGCACAGAACAGCAATGCAGATATTAGAAAGAAATGCGATTTAAGATGTCACATAGATAACTGAACAGGGCATTGCTCACTAACAAATTTAGCCTGACATGCTAGTTCTCAGTAACAACATTCATGAAAAATGATAATACTTTAAATGTAACTATTGGGAAACTCTAGAAAACAAGATGCTTTTTTAAACACACAACACTTACGATCTGATGCAATTTTTTCTGTTCCATCCAAAGGATTAATAATTCCTGGAATAAGCTCTCCAAATGACAAATGATCTATTCTATGGGAGAAGTTATAGGCTGAAAGACAATACAGAGAAATGAAGCAATTTTAAACTACGAGATTCTCTACTTAGAGAATAAGATGCACCCATTTCTGACACAGAAATATCCTAATTAATGCATTTACCAAACACCACTGCACACATCACTGGATCTACCCATGCTTCAAAGAAAACTCAAATCCAAAATACTTAACAAAAAAGCTGAATTTCTCTAGAAAAGAGCTTCTAAACCAAATTGTAACTATATTTGAATCAATGGTGGAGCTGAAAAATTGTAATTTTATAACAGGGAATTTCTAGTTGGCCAAATACTTACATTATTCTACAGTTCAGGTTCTTGTAAGCAATTGCATTAAAAAGATTAAAATTTCAGAAATCAAATGTACAGAGGAAATATAAGGTAGTTTCCAAGTTACTACACTGCCTATTTTGCAGGTACTTAAGATCTATAAAACTATTAAAATTGTGTTAACATTAATTCATGGGCAGACATTTGGAGGCTTAACCAACCGTAACTGGTTTAACCAAGTTAATTTTTCACAGTAAGTCACCTTTGCCTCACATTAAGTAAGGCAGCAATACACATTTAATACCTAGACTCATAACCCAAAAAATTAAGTTTCTAAGGACAAAGGTCAGAAATTTTTAACCTTTTAAAAAAGGTCTTCAAGGAAAGAGGTAGTTTGGACTGAAATACAGGAATTTTATATGGTGTCTATGTTACAACAAAGTACATCTGAAATTCCAGTGTTATCATTACTATAGAAGCAACCTAAAGATAATCCTAATAGTCTTAAATGTATGAAAGTAAGTTGTTACTGAATCAGACCATTGCAAAGAATATTCTTCACCATTTTTTTTGCAAGGCAATTGCACAGCTAGAACATCTTTAAAACAGCAACCTAACACGAACTAGGAGACAGCAGTCTGACTGAAATTTTTACATGTTGGTATGGAGATGACAGAAGGAACTTACACTCATGGCTTACAAGGGCTGCCAAGTGTGCATGGCCTCGAGGGTGTGGTATTGCCCTGAAGAAAGCAACAAATGTTTTATGAATTCACACAAGACTATGTAGAAAAATTACCTTTCCTCCTCTATTTCAACAAATACTTTATAAAATATGTACAGATGCACATAGGTATAACATAACATATATATGCTTAAATATAAGTAACATATACATATATATATATATGTTTTAAAAACTACTATCTATTATGTCTATCTATATAAACCCCAAATTTGACATTTTTATTATTGTCAAGTACAGACAGACTGAACAGTAAGGTCATGAATCTTGGGCACACAAAAACCCTCTTACACAAAATTAGTGTCTTGCATTTTCAGAAATATCAAAACCACATCAAGTCACTGTGCTTTTGGAAGAGTCACCAAGTCCTACTATATGAAAAGCTGCAGAACTGCTCAAATAACTAAAAAAAGTTTGACCATATTTGTTCTACGAGTAAGCAAGTTAACTGCACTCTGTATTTGCTCTCTGACAAAGCAATTTTCAAGAGTTTCCATCCTGTAAAACACTGGAATTCATAATGACTACATTACACACAGCAATGCACTGCACAGTTTCAGTAATTTATGAAGAAAATTAACTGTGCAAGAAAAGGTATTACATGAAAAAAAATACCAAGCCTGAGTACAGAAGGGTCAATAAAACCCAGTCATTAACTGAAGTGTAAAAGCACACACACTTATATACATACATGCACTATACAGAATGTAAAGTCAAGGGATTATTTTCAGGAATTGAACAGAACATACTTGCCCACAGTTATGTGAAAGTTCCCTGCCACTTTATTGACATAGAGATGACCATGAATTCTGCATGCATCTGGAGACTGTAATGAATTATCTTCTCTGTTTAAATAAAAACAACATTGAAAGTACTTGAGAATATTCACTATCCAGCAGAAATAACAGTACAGTTAGATCTCTTTTTCCTAGCAAAAAGATACAGCATTATCATCTACCTGTCCCTACTGTATTCCGGAATTATAGCAGAGATGGTGGAAGGGAGGGAAACCAGTAAAGACCAGTTTGACGAAATTAATGAGCTTTCATGCATACTTGTATTCAGAGATCTGGCCTAAAACACTGGCTTACAATATCTGAACACGTGAACAGAAAACATTAGACCCTAAGTATATCTGCCCCAAGCGTTTTTATTTTCCCACTTCCTTCTACCAAAAATGGCTCCTTTGAAAAATTTTAATGCTACAATGAATAGAACCAAACACATCTTGGTCACATTAACAACACTGTAGCAAGAAGAGCTTTCAACATTTATTTTTTACAAAAGCTTCCACTCCCCACTCATGTTGTGATGGCTACAACACAGAACGTATTTCCAAATCTGCTCCTTAGAGGAAATGAAACCAAAATTTTTTTAAACATATCTCAAGCATAAACACCATTTCAAATACGGCATTAACAAGCAACACAGAGGCACAGAAGGACTTAATTAATCTGAAAACACCAAGCAATTGAGAAAAAAAGATTTTTTGAGCCATCTTCAGGCTTGCCTTAGGAAGAAAGAATGTATTTGGTCCACAGACAGAGAGATTACAAAACAAAGTGTGTACGGCAGCTTTGGTGTTTATTTTATTCACTTTCCTTTTTTTGTTTGGTGCTGTTTACGTTTTTTAGTAGAGCAAATTACAGCTTTCATGTAGAAAGTGTTTTCCCTGGGGTGGGGGGAAAGTACAATCACAGAGCATCTAGATTCAGCAGAGCAGATATTCTATGCACTAATCTCTCAACATTTGTGGGTAGCTGAAATTAGGTGAAAACAGCAAGGCTTCTTCATATAATCTTAACAGTGCTATCTTATACACAGGAATTTACTAACAAAACACATTTGTTTTCAAAGGTTGATTCTTTTAAAACTATGAAACATTAAGACACAGGTAATAGCAGCACTGCTTTTAGGAGTTGCTGGACAGAAAGATAGTGCAAAAAAAAAGGCTCTTGTTTAGTATTGCTCTGGCATTTCTAATTCCCATTAAGAAAGAAGCATCAGAACAAATGGAATAAAAAGGTGTGTGCATGTATTTACTTTTGTGTCTGTATATGTAGGTGTAGGCACACACCAAAAACCTGGAAACCCCAGAGGTTTTCATAAAACAGCAGCTCTCCAAAGCAAGTATCAAGTACACTATTTTAAAATTCATTAAAAAGCAGTAAGATCTTTTCTTACAACCTTGTCTTCTGGGGGTGGAGTGGAATCATGACCACAATAAAATGTTAAGTCTAATTAATAGGGTTGGAGGAAAGGGGAATAATGCACAAAATCCTATTTTTCTTACCGTGGTGGCAGTGCTGTAGAAGCACTTTTAAATGCACTTTTGAATATCACATCTTGAAGAGAGTGTTCTTCCTGCAGCCTGCTCTGAATTAGTTGCAGCATCCTAAAGATTAGAGACAAGTGTGAAAGCATGCAACACTAAAACAAAATCTAGCTTCACAATTAATTACTGGCTTCAATTGCAGGTTGTGAATTGAGAAGTTAACAAAGTTGATGACAATATTAAAGCATTGCATTGAACTTCAGGAATAATATTTTATACAGAATTTAAAGCTCAGGTGTTCACAGCAGTGTGTTACCAAAACACCAAGACTAGCCAGACCCCCAAATAAGCTTCAGTTCTATTACAAGACTATCAGTATAGTGGGCACACACAACGCCAAGCTATTACAGTTTAAGTTATAAACATCGTGCCAATTAAATTATAGGAAAGAGTCAACTAATTTGTTTCTTCAAGAACATGCCAATTTGTTACTACGGCTCAGCTTTGACATTTGGATATCTATTTTACACACCTGATCCCATAATTTTGTGCAACCAAGCATTCACTTGGAAACAGAAGCTGAGTCCATACACCTTGGCTTGCAACTGCATGACCCAAATCAACAGGTAAGTCCAAAGCTAATTTTCTTTTTCCCTAAGAGAGATCTTAAATAATGAGGAAAGCAAAGTAACTTAGCGTCTTTTTGCAGGTTTGCATTCTTAAATTACAAGCAGGAGCTGTTAGACCCAAGACATGACTGAGTCATGTAGCTCTGTTGTACTTCAAAGTCCCTTCCAGTACAAATAATACAAACCATAAACATGCATCTCAGTGCTTTACCTTTGCAATTCTTTTTGTTGTGGGGTGAGCTCAAATACTACCTGAAACAAAAATAACACATCTAATAAAACACACAGAAAGCATCCCTTCCACGAAACCCAGAAAAGAACTGGGGTTATAAAGTCATAATCAACTTCACACTTGGTACCAGAGACTAGCTTATAAAAGGATTTTGCAGTTTAAATAATACATTTTGTGGTCAAGTATAAAAATTTCTGTCCCTTCCCACCCAGAATTGCAAAGGAGCAATCTTTGAAAGACAAGGGGCCAGATGCAGATTGTTTATTTCTAGGCTCATCCCACATGAAGCACTAAAGACAAGCCACCAGACCCACTATACTTCACCAGCATTAGAGGATCACTAGTAACACCTGTTCACCAAGTTCAACCCTAAGTGTTGGTTAACACAAATGTACTCAGTAAATTCCATTGCAATTAATGCTCAAATGTACCCAGAAGCTATGGCCAAAAGAGATCAACTACAGAATGTTTCTCCAAGAGGCTGGCGGAGAAGAAAAAAAACACAAGCAAGCAAACTGGCCCCATAGTGCTTCACACCAAGAGGAATTCAGTTTTTAAATAAAAAGGTAAGAAGCAACTTACTGGTTCATAGATTAACCCATCTGCAGAGGCAACCATTGTTTCTGCTAAATCCAGAACATCAGCCCCCACATCTATTTTAAACAGGGAGAAATATTAAGTCACAGAAGATCACAGACAAGCAAAAAAAAAAAAAATCAAGTAGAAATGAAGTTTCACAGTACAGTGGTAAACTTCAGTATACGTTATTGTTCCTTCAAGCTATTTAACCTTCAAAATGAGCTGATGGACTTTGACCAAAACTCCTCATATCTGCAGTATTTTCTCACTGATTTAGCAGCAGAAAAGTTGTATGAACCATACACACAAGCTTTCTAACATCTGCTATGCATAAATGTTTTCTCCTGTTTTACAGGCACTGAATAGAGACCAAGACTAGTCAAAACAGAGGATAAATTTTTGCTTATTTGCAAAAAAACCACAAACAAACAAAAAAACCCCCCAAAGCCCCAAAACCAAAACAACCAAAAAGAAAACCCCACTGATGTACCATACAATTGATGCAAGGTTTAAGCTAGCCAAAAAAAGTAAGTCCTGAAGATTTGTTTGCATTCCTGGTAGAAGTAGCATCCTCTCTTCTCTCAGTCCAGGACAAGCACGACTGAACACAATAATGGTTCATTACCTAAATGATGTCAGAATAATAGTAAGTATTGCCTTTAATAAGGAAGGCATCCCTCTTATGATGGGATAAGACCAGCTTAATATATGCCAAGTTCATAAATAAATAGAAATTGTTATAAATTCCTGCTGCTGAGTTGTCTCACATTGAGCTTTTAGAATATTTCAGCTAATGAGAGAGTGGAACAACGATCCTGTTCCTGCTGACAGACAAAGCAAGGTTATGCGAGATGCAAGTGAGATGGCACAGATATTCTTCTTCACATTTCTTACCAATTCTTTCAATGAGTCATATGCCATCGAGATCACTACATGCCATTAAGATCAGAAGAAACGATACTGGTAAAATATTTTTAACAATATCCAGCTACATTGTGAGCAAGTTCTCTGAAAAGGCTCTAAAAACCTTCATTGATGGAATACTTACATTGACACCTCATGGCAACTGTAATATCAATATTGATCCTTAATTTACTGGAAAGAAAAAAAAAAGGAAAAATCTATTAAGTAACACTGCGTACAAGCATCATGAAAAAAATCTCAGACTACTTGCAGAAACACAGTCAAGTACCAAAATCTATACCAATAAATATAAAGCTGTTTAAAATTCGGGTGAAGCAACATGGATTTTTAGAGCACATTACAGCTCTTGTAATGTGCTCTAAAAATCTGACAGCTCTTGTAACTTAAGAGATAACCTCCATCACAACAAAAGTCTGATTGTCTGGCATTCTCCAATATTCTGGGTATTTCCTATTGGTTTTCATGTTAGCTTCACAACAGTCATCTGAACTATAAGGAATAAACCCCCCCACTAAAGTCACAGGATTCTGTTCCCAGGGAGCTTCCTCTGGACTTGGCTGACCACAAGCAAATCACATAAGCAAGGGATTCAACACTGGCTCAACTTGGGGTCAGGCAGGGTCAGTAGAGAGCAGAAAAGCAGTTAAAATTATACCAGCCTCCATTGGTTCAAACTGCCAAGAAGCACAGGCTGAGTGACTAGCCCACAATCAAACTGGAAAATGTGCAGTAGGACATAACCCAAATCCCATAACAGTCTCTTAACTACCTGATAGAGTACCTTTACCACGTGATAAGCTTCACTTGGGATATAACCTACTTTAGCAAAGACCTAAATGCGAAATCCCAGCTGTCTGAATGGATTTACTATTATTTGAGGTTTTGATGCATCTCCTTTAGATTTTTCTTTTTTTTTGTTACAGAAACCTTCAGTATTTATGTACAAGACATCCAATTAATTTATGTATCTTTAGCTTGTTACCACAGCAACTACTCAAACAGCTTTTACAGTTATTTCAGTTCCAGACACACGACATTTCAAGGTGTTTATGGCACAAAATCTGCATTAACTTCACAAGGACTCATGGGTGCCTGACCAGCTCTGGAAGAAAGGCAAACACAGTCCAGACAGGCACATGAAACCAGCAAACACATCTTCAGGGGGGCTGTAACTGGAGACAAAACCAGTAGCAACCTCCAGATAATGCAGTCAGAGTTCTGAGTGCTTCAGGTTCACCTCCAGCAGCACTAACTATAATGGCAACATACTAACTGTATGAACTAGAGAAAGCCTGGTGCCAGCGTGGGGGATTTACCTACTGGATGTGGAGTTACATCTTACAATGTTCTCTGAATTGTTTGCAAATAATTCCTTCAGGCAGCTCTTTCAATAACAAACCTATATTATTTTAACTTCTTCACTGCAGAATTGCTCAACTTATCTTCTTCATAGATCACATAAAAGAAAAACCCCAAATCAATCAACAGAACAAAAATCAAATCCCTGTAGTATTTACTTTGTAATTTCAATTATAAATTGCTTTCAAGTCACATGAACATTTTAAATCTATTCTTTCCTGAATTGCAGGCAACGAACATTTTGAAAAGAATTGTAACAAATAATGTTACCTAGTAAAATCCTTGTCTACTTCATATTCATATTTCATCCATGTGTCCCGGTACACCATGAATTCCATTATAGTCAGGAAAGCTATTGTTGTAAATGCTATCAGAGAAACTGGTCAGAGGGAAAAAAAAGCAGAAATTCAGACTGTGAGAAATATTATTCAGAAACATAAGCAGAACAAAACTCTAACAATTCCAGAAGTTGAGCATTACCAGTACAACACTGGTATCTTTGATTTATAAATCCAAAAGCTGCTCTTAGAGAGTTGTTTTCACACCAGTAGTATTTGTTTTTAGACAGGAGTGGAAAAGAAGAACCCTTTGCATCAAGAAACTATTTAAGTACAGCCAAACAGAATGGAATTGTTAAGAGGTTGTGAAATCCCTATACGGAAATTTTAAGAATAGGCTATATCCTCCTCTACATATAAAACAGACACAAATCACTGTCAGGGATGGTCTAGGAGAACTCAATCCTGACTTTCAACATGAAAGAAGAAGGTAGTACACCTTGAAATCCCTTCACTTGTTTACAAGTTAAGCTTTTATACCATTTTTTTTATATCAAGTTTTAGACTCAAGAAGCTAGCAGACAAGAGAAATAATATGCATTATATTACTTGTGTATAGCTGCAGAGTCATGACTCCCACCCCGGTATTTCAAACAATTCTCCCTCTGGCAACAAGCAACAGGCAGCTATTCATTCTACCAATAAGTGACAAACTTGAAATTATTTTTAGGATGAAAACTAATGGGTATATTTTAGTGGTACGTGTGCTTCACTTATCTCCAAGGAAGCCTACTCATCACATTTGCAAAGTTCTACAATGCAACTGGAAGATCACCCCGCTACACAGTCAGAAACACAGTAACAGATGCACAGAAGCACCTGCTACGCCCCTGTTATTAAATCATGGCTTTTGTAAGCTCGAAAACACTTCAGTTATGGAGCAGAGTAGCAATTTGTACAGCTTATTGCCACTGTAAGTTTCTTCATCTGCATTCTGTGGAATATCTCTATGGAATCTGTGAAGGGCAACTTGAGAAAAAACAAGCTTCTTGTTGATAGGCTTCAACTCATTACACAGTGGTCCACAGGCCAGAGGTGGGAGCCGGGAATAAAGGCACTGTCCTGGGGATCAGGGAAGAAGCTGTTGATTGCTGCATTGATCCAACATTTCCAGTTCTAGCTTTCAGCTGACACTATGTAACAATGACATACATGAAACCCTACATGTCAACTGCATTAACCAGCTAATTATTCTGGCTCTCAATGGTTTTTTTGGAGCCTGTAAGCCAGACTCACCCTGGCTATGCAACAGGAAAGCTGGAGCCATACTGGCTATCCAGAGCCACACAAACACAATTAGAGCCACAGCTGCTTTCCGGGTAGTTCTGAGCAAAGGCATGTGTGGATCTGAACAGGAAAATAAAGTCTTGTAGAATTTTCATTTCTGAAGGGTCTCTCAGCCCCACATCTGGAGTCTCAGCCTGTTTGAGAGACCAGCACTTCTTTTGCAATGGGTCTGAAGGCAGTGAAAGTCTAGAGAATAGAGTCCTGGTATGTTTTAGATCCCTATCACACCAGCAAGTAAGCCTGACACTTTAATCCTGAATGAAACACGAATACCATTATTCAGATCTCATAATGGCACAGAAAAAGACAATCCTATATTGTCATTTATAAGGTTACTGGGATAAAACCAAAGCATGTTAAAGTAACTTCTGGTGTTGAGAAATCCTTAAGGCACCATTCAGGAAAGCAAAGGTCTCATGAAGGATGGTGCTATACCACAAAAAAAGGATTTTTTAAGCATTTGGTGGTTTTATGCAAATTACAACATAGAAACAACACACTTGTTTCCTCAGGAACTGGGATTAACATTAACAAAGAGTTATTTAAACACTTCTTAGAGATTATTTTATATACAATAATCCCTTAATTATTAACAGTGCACTTGAGGAAACAGCAAAGTAATATAGATCCTTCTGATATTTACTTCTACATTATAAGCAGCATAACAACTTCAAAGGCTTATCTGTAGGTTCACTTCTTGAACTTCTTATTCAACTGAGTTTCAGGCATAATCACAGATGAGAGAGATTTTTGTCCTCCATTTCTAAGTGCTGGCAGTTTCCTATCTGCAAATAATTCCAACAGTCCAAGAGATGAACTCACTGTTTCCAGATCAGGCTACCTGTAACTCAGCTCAAAGACACAATTTTATGATACATAAGGAAAGGCCTTTTTTACAGCTACAGCTTTTTCAGAGAAGTTCAGGTGACTAATAAGGACAGTACAAGCACATGTCCTGGATTAAAGTGTTTAGTTCTTCAAAACTAGTTCTTCAGGGCTTTCCTTACTCTTAAAATCAAGTACACCTTCAAGAGAAAAGCTTTAGAAAACTGTTCTTTGTCCTGATGATCAACTTAACTGCCTCTGGAGAATATTTTTCTCATTTTGCAAAAGCACAGTGTTGAATCCCACCATCATTTCAGCTCATGCTCACTCAGTCTCACCCAGAAACCCGACACCAAGAAGAGAGCTCAGTGAGACAACAAATTAGAAAGCTTTATTACAGCCTTGGCACAGTGCACTTGCAGTTGCAAGTGATTAGAAGTTTTTACTTCTAACCTTTACAGTGGGTTGAGTCTCACCAGGTATATACAAAAATCTCCCTTCAGATGAATGATGGATGCATCTGTCTGGTTAAGATACTCTGTCCTTAATTCAACGGGATGAGCTCTGTCAGTCCACCAAAGAATTCAAGAAACCAATTTTGGCTAGTTTCAAGTGAACACGGATGCCTGTCTTCCTCGTGCTGAAGTTTCTATCAATATCAGCATCTCAACAAGGCATACCTGTGCCTCCACTCGCTGAAGTCTCCACGTAGCTTTCAGGAACCTTTGGAAAGGCATCCAATTCTTTCATCAAATTCAAGGTCTTCTTCCGATTCAGCCGCCTCATCTTCAGCACACTCCTCCACTTCCTCCTTCATATATTCCCTCTAATTTGAGAATAAAATGTTGCGATTAAAAAACACAAGCAATATTGCTCAAACTGACTGGCTTTAACATAAAGCAATAATAAGGCCATTAAAACCCCAGAAATAAGTTTTCAAGAAACACATGGTAGACAACTGGATGGTCACTCTTGCTCCAAGAAAACTGTTAAAGTTGGCCTGGACACTGCTGCTTACAGTCCAGCCACATCCAGCACATTCACCATTTAATTATTATGATTAATGTCTTTCTCAATTAAGTTCTTATTGGTAGTGAATATATTGCATCTTAAATTTAAAAAAAAAAAAAAAGAAATTCAAACTCAGTCTTGAAGTAAACTTGGCAAACAGACCTGACAGTGCATAGAAGTCACTGACTTAGGAGGAAATATGTAATTGGCTGCATAAACTTCAGAGTATGTCAGACTGCTCTGGGCTCCTACATTCAGCCAGTGTGGCCACAAACTATATCCTAAAGGAAAAAAAAAGGTGCATTTTGCATTTTTACAGGTGTAGAATATTATGATCATAAAATGACCTTTTTCTTTCCCCTAAAAAATACCTCCCAAAGCAAGTCATGGATCAAATCCTAACTCCATGCTTCAGAATCATTTCTGTCCACGACATGATCTCTGCTTGGTGTCATGTTAAGCAGCAGGACACTGAGAGAAGCAGCCTGCCCAGAAAATACTGTCTTAAACCATTTCCAAATCATGCAAATATGCTCACAATCTGGTTCTGCCAATACGCTGCGAGTTTTAACAAGACGACACTGCTGTTTTTTTTCTGGGGAACTGCTGAATTTCACCCTGAATTTCTGAAGCTATGAAAACCATCATGCATTTACTGTATTCTGAGAATGTCATCTTATTGTTCCCTATTTAAACACTATAAGGTGGGCAAGCTAACCTACACTGCTAACACATCTGTGAACTCATCTCCCCTGTTCCAAGAGAACATCAAATCTCCAGCATGTCCTAGTGAAATTACTCAAGATTATACCCTGCTCTGCCCCTTCGTGGTGCTGAGCAGGCTTTGTACCATGTAATAACAAAGCAATATGCTCTACTAGAAATGAAAGTTCACACAAGAAAAATCATCTATGCCTGCAACTTTCTCATTACACAAATTGACTTCAGACACAGACTCTGCACTTGGTCAGACGGCAGAGATCGACAAAATGGTTCTGTGTGTGTTGCAGAGGATTCAAAGAAATCACAGCTGGAGTGGGCAGAGAAGATAGGCACTTAAACAGGCTTTTGGTTATACAGTATAAAAAAAATAACCAAGAAGCAAGGTTCTGTCCTTACTACACTACATAACTGTTTTAAAGAATTAACTCAGAGTAGCTCAAGAAAAAGTTGTAAAACTTCAGAGCACAGATACGGCAAAGCAGCTGCTTGGACAAAACAACTGAAGTCATAATATTCGTTAACACAGAGGAAACACGAGCGGGGCTTGCCTGTGATCCTACACATATAGCAGTGAAGCCAACACAGCACCATTCCATTTTCCGCATATCTTCCCTGCTATCACACGTGTAAGAGCACACCGTAAAAAGGCACAACATAAACACAGGAAATCTGAGAGCACTTTACTAAAAAACTTTCTAAATCACCCTGCATCACTAAGTACGTGGATTTTTGTAATCCAGCTAGAAATATGCAATCTGTTCATTGGTTTCTTTAATCCCACACAGACAGACTCACTTTCAGCTACAAACCCAGATGGAGACCTGATCCCTTCCCCGTGCCCATCTCCACACACGTACTATAGAAACACCAAAAAAACCCGGGAGAGCATTGCTACGGAAGTTAAGGCATTATGAATGCAAGAGCCAATTGCGTTAAGAAACGTTATTGTTATTATTACTACTATTATTACAAGCTAAATGAGAGACAAAGCACAGCACAAATGCCACTCAAGACCAGAGGCCCGCTCGAAGCCACGGCAACTCCGACGAACCCGAGGGGCTCGGGCAGTTTTCGCCTCCTCGGACAACTTGGCAGCGAAGTCGCTACCGGCGCGTCCCAACACCCGCTCCCAGGGGCGCGCAGCAGCCCCACGCCTGAACCCCCTCCCAGGGGCTCGGCCCCGGCTGCCCACGCCGAGGGAGGCCCCGGCCACCAGCTCGGAGCCCACACACCTGTGCGGGCCGCAGGTGCTCCCGGCCGCCGCCAGGCACCGGGCAGCCGCGGGACGGGACAGGCCGCGCTCCCTCCCTCCTCTACCTCTCGCTTCTGCCGCCGCTGCCCAGTGCTGCGGGCGAGACCAGACGGGGAACAC
>VZRR01008600.1:379155-400811 GCA_013398015.1 Oreocharis arfaki
GGGAGCCGCGGGCCGACGGGAGCGGCGGAGCGCCCCGCCCGCCCCTGCGCGCATGCTCGCAGCCCCTCGGGCATGCGCCGGCCGCCGCCGCGGCGCCTGGGACGAGCAGGAATGGGCGCGCATGGACACAGCGGGGCCGGGAGCAGCCGCGGGCTGAGCCTTCGGAGCCGCGGGGAGTGCGGCCCCACGCCGCTCCCAGGGGTCCCTGCACAGCCCCGCAGCCGGTCCCGCAGGCGCGGGGGGTCCCGGGCATGGCAGTGGCACCCCCGCCGTGGCAGAAGGGACGTGCTGCTCCGGAGAATCTGTGACCCTGCGAGGTGCTGAGTGATCGTTTAAAGCGACGTATATCAAGTACCTTCCAAAGCAAACTGGTGAAGGACTATCGCGTCGCTTACAGTGTTAATACTGGTTAGGACACTTAAGGATATGGAAGCAGGCAGCATTCGAAAAGAGCCAGCGTCTTGGATAAACTGTGAAGGAAAAGGCTTTAAGACAGTGGGCTACAACAGTGGGGAAGGAAAGATTTTAAGCTCACAAGCCAGTCTTCAGACCTCAAGTGAAGAAAGTAAGAGGGCTCATGTATACCCAAAATAGTCCTTTTCCCTGCGCTGGTGGAGTTAACTAATAGGCACTGCCTCGCCACAAGCTTTTTGCCTCAGTAACTGCAGCGCTAGTTTATCTCCAGATTTTTCCTTACAATCTTAGTAACTACCATTCTCTGTGCCAGGGTCTCCAGTAGGCTTTATATCTGTGATGATACCAAAACAGACATACCGAGTCGATTATCGGGGGTTACTTTGTGCTACTGCCACCCTGCCCATAAGTAGCGGACCCATCCTTAACACCTTACAGCCAAAAAGGGAGCTCTCCCAATATCTTCCAGGAAGTACTAACATTTTAGCTGATACCAAAATTATTTTTAAAAAATTGTTCCATGTAAGGTTTTAAAAAAAGAAATTATACCAAACATTTATATTCATAGATCGGGGGAAAAAAGAGATTGAAGACTCCAGTATTTTTGATAACAAGGCAAGCAAATAAAACCCATACCCCACACCCTAGAAACACAGATAGTGGTGAAATCCGCAACATTAATTAAGATTTGCTCTTTTTAATGGTTTAGAGGAAAAAGTAGAACCAGGACAAAAGAGTTTCAATAGCATGCCAAAGTATACAGAATTTGAATTAAACAACTCTTTGGGTATCTACAGCATTTGAGAATAAAAGGACCCTAAAATGAGAAAGGAGTACGAACAGATTCAGAGTATTTTTTGCTTTTTAGGGATAGGCAGGAAGGAAGGAAACAAAGATGCAGCAATTCAGTGAGAACACTGGCATGTTCTGATCTGTTTCTATCATTTTAGCAACTATAATAACAACTGGATCAGACAGGAAGAAAAAAAAAGGGGGGGGGGCGGGAAGGTATAATATTACAAGAGATAAATAACCTGGCTAAAAATATGTTTATCTGTACATTTGTTCTCTCATCTCAGAAAGAGCAGGCAGCTTTAGCTACGGCACAGAAAGCTCTCTCATTGACATGTCTGGGTCCTAGGGTATAATTCAGCAGCCAGGGATTTTTCTGGCTAAGCTCTATTTTCTCTTGAAATGCTCTCAGCACTTAGGCTTGGAAGGAGAAACTGATAGATATGGTTATTAGCTGCAGCAGAGATGCTCAACAGATGTTCTCACAGGCAAAGCAATCTCATCTGCTCACAGACAAACATGGGCTCGGCCTTAGTGCTCAACACCACATTGAGATTGCCTCTTACAGAGAAGTGGCACGGGACAAAACTGCTTGCAGCTTTGCACCACTATAGTCCTATTTGTAACTACAGATGTCTCCATGAGATTTTATGAAGGAAAACACAGGAAAAAAAATAAGAATTTAGGAAAAACAGAAAAAATTATATAGTAATTACATTGTCCATTACACTAACACTATATATTTGACTGCACTGTGCTGCAGTGATTGTACTGCACCCATCAAGTACCAGACTACACCAATACAAACCGTGCTCCTTTCCTTATGCCCCGGTGCGTTTTCTGCTCTCATGATCACACCTAAGACGTGGCAGCCCTTAAGCATCCGCCAAATAACCTCAGGGAGCCTGATGAGGAGGAAGAAATCCAGCTGCCAACAGCAAGCCATGCAGGTGAGCCAACGGGCTGCCCCTCAGCTGCTGCTTTACACATTTGTTTCAGTTCGGTATTTAACAAGATCCCAAAGCATCCCGGGACGTAAATGCAGCCACCTATGCAAAAATACAACTGTCTTCCCAAAAAACCCAGCACTTAACACTGGTGATTGACGTCCCTTGATGTGTGCAAAGAGAGGAAACCACACGTCTAGTATCCGTACAGTTTAGCAAACCACAAATTAAGTATGACAGAAAAAAAATTCCCAGGAGTATTGGGCTATGAAGAACATTGATATCAAAGACAATAACAAAGAGGACGGCAGTAGACCAAACAAGAGAAACAAATGTAAACATTCACAGATGTCGCCCACCTATGCTTCAATACACTTCAGCACTAGTTAAAAAGCTGGAAACCGAGGGCAGGATACACAAACTAAAATAAAAACTTAGATAAAGCATGTCGAGACTAAACACAAGCCCCGATCGTTTACTGCTGCTACAGTCGCCTGCCCAGGTGGTTCATGATCGCTGAAAAAGCATTTTGTTAGCGCGAAAGGGGGAGGGAAAGGCTGGATAGCAGGAGCGGGATCGGCTGGAGTGCCTGCAGGGGGTGAGGCGAGACAGGGATTTAGAGCAGGGAGAAGCCGCTTTACCGGAACGTGGAGGCATCGAGGTGGCATTTAGGAAGGAGAAGGAGGAGCAGAGGAAACACAGGTGCAGAGCAGCAAATGCGGAGATGAGCGGTGGGAGTGGCTGGAAAGGGGGTGGAGGAGAAGAAAGTCCTGGAGGTCGAGAGGTGAGGGCTGGGAAGATTGGAAAGGATACGGCGTGAGGGGGGGTAGCGAAGGGACAATCAGGGCGGAGAGCGGCGGCCGTGGTGTTTGTGAGGGCAGGCGGGGCAGCCGTGACGGATGCGGGCCCCCGCGCCATTGAGCGGGACGGGGCGGGAGCGCCCTCGGCCAATGAGCAGGATCCACGTTCCAGGAACCGGGCAGGAGGGGGCGGGAAGCTCCGGCCGCCCACAGCCCCGCCGGGGAGGGCGCGGGGAACCCTCGGTCCCCGCGGCCGGAGGCGCCTGGTGCCGGCCCAGAGCCGGGAGGGAGCCGCGGGCGCAGTGCGGTACCGCAGGTGGTCACTGCTGCGGAGTTTACTCACGGGCTGCTATTTTCTTGGTCTGTCTGTCCCTGGTGTCAATAAAAATAAGCTGTTGATGGAAGACAGACTTGGTCTCTCTAATCTTTAGCATTAGTTTTCCCACTCAGCCCCACTTCTGGTCTTCTGAGAGATCTTTTTTTAAATTATCCTAGGGAACATTTCTTGTCGTGGGATCTCAAAAGCAGAACAGTCCTGCTCGCTGAAAGGAGGACGATGTTAAAACTACTGAGGCTATCTGAAGCAATCTCATTTACCATTAATTCATCGTTTAAACGGAATGGCTTTGTTCTATGTAGTCACCACTGTTTTCGTACATAATTATTTACCACTACGTTTATTTTTTACGATAAATTAATCCTAATTCTTATATTGAATATTTCTGTGACTTAGGTAAGGTTTAAGATGCAATTTATACAGCTGTTTCATGAAGCTCGTGGGGAGCTCACAGGGCAGCTGCAGTAAGAACTGTGTTGTACTCCAGCGAAGTACTGTGAAATCTATGGTTAAAAAAATGTTACAGCGTAATCTTCCTGGGTTGTTTTTTTTCCTTTTCCTAAGAGTTTAAATTGTTTGGTGCAGACAGATAGCTGACTCCAAGTTGTGTCTTTCATTCAGCAGAGATTTGCTGTATGTTGTTGGTAGATTGTATGGGATCTGTGGGGAGGAAAGGAACGTCACTCACTGAACCAAATTCCTGTCCAGATTACAAATGTCAGGTTCGTAATAAAGCCTGCTCTTTCACCGCTTGGCTATTTTTAGTAATTAGATCATGATTACAGAACAGAAATATTTCGATAATTGATCAAGTTACATAAAAACACTAATCCTTTAGCATAATGTTCTTGAATTGTCTAAACATAGCACAAGGCCATATTGGGAGACAAAGACACACTAGCGTATGTTGTGACCTTCAGTATTTCTTTGATTTTAATGTTCTATTTTCTGCTCTTTGGAACACAGTTTTTCTGAAAAAAACACATGACTGTTAATAAATAGGTTTCTCAAAATTTCTTTGAAGCTGTATTCACAAAGATACTATATTTTGCTCCTTTGCTACAAGTTTACTCGGTCCCAGCATAAAACTTAGTCTTGAAAAATATCACTGGCCTTAAAAACATGGATAGTAGGAGGTATTTGGCCTTCTGCAGGGTTACCTGGTTGAGAATGGTGTTAGCTAGCATAGCGGAGGGACAAGAACAATTTGCCTTGATAGAGGACAAGGCATTGCTGTTTGTTAACTGCATTAAAGACACTAAAGTCTTTCTCAGGGTTTGGGAGGTCTGGATAAGCCATATGTGAGCTGGTGGTGATATTAGGATATTCATAAATAGTAAGTATGACATAGTCTTACTGGTATTTTAACAAAAATTTTCAAGTTGTTCTGACACTTGTGATGTTAGAATTATACAAGTAGTATGCATGTAAGGTGATATTTAATCAGCTGAAATCAGTGTATTTCCTCAAGTTTCCTAGTTATTTTAAACTCTGTATAGTATGTGCATTTGATTGTTTGGGCTCCAGATGAAATAAGACTTTTGAGGTTTTTTAAAAGTTATTCCCTTGATGTTCCACCAGGCCAAACAGATTTTAAGAAATTCTTGACAAATTGGTACAAAGGTTTTGCTTTATAAGAAAATTATTTTGATTTTGATAATAAAGTATATGAACTCCATATATTGCTGTGGGATTTTTTAATTTATTTTGCCGTGCCTGTGACTTTCTGTAACAACTTGAATATGATTGGTGAGAGCTGAACCTTGCAAAAATAAGAACTGTAGCCACAGGAGTGGGTTGCCCTGGTGCATTTTTAGCCTCTGATCCTGCATAGCAATACTTTATGAACTGCTAGCACACAGCATTTTTTTCATGCCCATCTGACTAAACCACAACTTCCAGCTACAATTTTGAACATGCTCTCTGTAAGCCGCTGCCCAGCTCTGTTCACATCTTCCTTGCCCAGTCTATGTCCCTGTGATTACCTGTGGACCTTCTCAAAACATTAAATCATTTTGCTGCCAGCGTACCTGAATCAGCTGCTTGTCTTCCCTGTCCCCAACTTCAAATTGATTCTTGCTTCCCCAAAGTTCTGGTTCTTTTCTACCCTATTTTCTGTTGCAGGCCACTTATCCTGTGAGATGTAGCAGAGACTCTGAAGTGCCATTTGGCTCAGGGTTGAGAGACACCTCCTCCCTTGACTCTACTGCCAGGAGCTTGGGGTAATGATCACAAACTACCTGGTGAGAAAGGACAGGAAGCATGAGCAAACCAATTGTTGTTGAAATGTGCTCCACATAGGTGGTCAGCAAGGGAAAGATTGCTTCCTGCCTTTTTCTGACGAAAAGGAACTGCCTCAATAATAGCTTTTGAAAGCAAGAGGCATTTCCTTCTCCAGCTTTGCTGCTGGCATTTTCTGTGCTTGGCTGGGTTTCCATCATACCCAGCTACTCCTTCCTGGTGGTGACGATATTTTCCTTCCATGTTACAAGAGATCAGCAAAGTGAAGGAGGACAAATTTTTTCCACTTTTTTCCATCTGGTGTAATTAAATACTTGAGAGAAAGCAGAGCTTATCCATTCTTGATCCTGGGGAAGATATATAAATCTATCTACCAGTTCCCAACTTACTAGCATGCAGTGTTCTGGCTGTGCTACTGTTATGTTGGTTATATCATTAGGGTCCATGACAAAATCTAATTATTCTTCTCACTTACGTGTGACTTTTGTGTGATGCTTCCTGTGTTTGTACAGATTCTGGATGTTACAGGATAGACACAGTTCAAACTAAATAGCTGATAGTCAGAGAGCCATCATTCTGACATGTTTCTAGGTAATTAGCATGTATATGTTGATAGAGTTCACAGAATCTCAGAACAGTCTGAGTTGGAAGGGACCCAGAAGGATCATCAAGTCCAACTTTTACATGGATGGCCCATATGGAGAATGAAGGTTGCAGGGTATTGAATCTACAACCTTGGCATTATTAGCGCCATGCTCCCACCAACTGACACATCTGGAAGCCTTTGTAATAAAGTTCATTTGGGGCTGAAAATGAAGAATCTCCAAAATGTCAGTTTAGCTGTTTATACTGCCAAGAGCTCAGGGTCATCTGACTCCTGTCTGCTCTGTTCTCACTGTCTTCTGCAGCCAGGGATCTCGTGGGTGACCGCAGGAGGAGGGCTGTGTGAGGATGCTGTAGTGGTGCACAGACACCGTGCCTGTCACAGGTATTGGTAACTTCAGGCCTATCAGTTATTCCTCCGTGCAGACAGATCTTTCTGAAGCTCCTGCATCTTTCTGAAGATTTATTCATTTCAGTCTAAATGTGTTTTTTCTTACTTCTAGTGATTTGTGCTACTTGTATTTTTCCAATTATATGAGAAAGAAACCGTTTCTTCCAGCAAATGAAGTAAGGAGAAAGAAAAGTGATTTCAGTCCATTTCACTTTTACTAATTAAAATGAGCTTAAATGAACCAAAATTATTTTCTTCCATATCAATCTAAAATAAAATATTTAAATTTGTAGTCCTTGTAACAAAATAAGGAGAAACTATGAGGGCAGATTTCTTTCATTTCAGAGACCAGTAGTTCACGTCCTTCCTAGGAAGGTGGAAAAGGTGATTTCACTTTGTGCTTCTTGCTGGAGGACCAGAGCCAGGGGCTCCCATGGTGACTCTCTAACCACTGAGCTCTGGTAGCTGTGCAGTGGATGCTCTTGCTCCTGCTGTCACTGCTGTTGTCCTCCAGTGGACATGATCTCTCTGCTGTTTGCACTTCTCAAACTGAAGCTGTCATCCTTCTGTCTGTCAGGTTCTCTACCTGATGATCTCAATTTCCTAGGGTTTTTTGGGGAAGCTTGTAGAATTGACTGTTTTCCCTTAGATTCATTTTTAAATTGTGGTCTCTTGGCTTCTGATTTTTGTTTATTCATCCCCCCCAGTAAAACCCCCCAGACATATATCTGAGTTCCCAAACAGACCATAGTATGAAAGGTTTCTGCATTGGTAAGAAAATGTTTCTAAGCCAGTGGGCCAGAGGTTCCTCAGGGGCCAGAGAGATTTTCTGAGCTCAAGATAATTTCTAAACAACATCAATTTAACCTTTGCAGAAGGATTTACTTTAACCTAGAGAAAAATACGTAGGATAATTTAGTCTGACATGTATGGAAAATCTAATAATAGGGACATAAAACAGGACATGGCCACAAATTTGGACAAATAAAAATAGGACAATCTTTTCTTAGCATTTTCAGCAGTACAGAGACCATTAGCAGAATAAGAGCACTGTTATGCCCCATTAACAGATACTGTGGTGCAAAAAGCTTTCTGGTGAGAAGCTTCATATTTTATGTTGGAATAGCATATTGCTTTCCTTTTTTCTTTCTGGTCCCCTCTGCTATGCTTTCATTTGCAATAATCCGGTTTTTTTCTCTTAAATTTAGGCAGAGTAACTATTTCTGATTAATAGCCCAGCAAAGCAATGAAAAATTAAAAATTTCGAGCCCTTGTTTATTGATGTGAGAAGGTTCCTACAAACAGCCTTGTCCAGTTGTACTGCATGAACTCACTGAGTAAACTTAGCATGAGACTGCAACAAGGTATGTGACAGATTTCTCATCCTCCCAGTCCTACTGCCAGCAAGGAAATGTCAGGACCTTAGGAAATAACATGAAACATTGTATCTTGAATATATATAGTTTGACTAGCACTTTCAAAATCACACTGGTATTTTAAAATAAATACACCATCTTTTTCTTCATTGTGCTTCAGGCATGTTGTTCTCCAGTTTAGTACTCCTGCTAAAACCACACTGCTGCTTCCCCTTCCCCACCCCTCCAATTGGAGGTACAAAAGGCAAGGCTCACAGGCTGAGATGAGAACAATTTACTGGAAACAGCAATGAGATAAGAAATGAACAGTAACAGCAACAATATAAATAACAGAGGTGTACCAAAGAGGGAGTGATTCACCTGCAAAAATGCTCACCACGGACCCCTTGAAGCTTTAATTGAAACAAACAATGCTGGATGGCTTCCCCCTGCCACATTTACTCCACAGGAAGGAAGGAGAGTCCCCACCTCCTGTGCCTGGCAATGACCTGAGTTGTTAACAAATAATATTAGGGTCCTGGCCACGTCCCTTCCCAGCTACTGCAAAAAATTAGCCTGTCCTGGCTGAAACCAGGACAGTCTTTAGTGTTGATTACTGCTATCAGCAGCACTGTGCCTGCCAGGGAGATAATATTCGAGTTGAAGCTGCATTTCTTGTTTGTGGTGGAAAAATCAAAGACTTCAAACTTGCACACAAAAGGTGAAGGGCACTGTGGGGTGCTATGACTGTAAGAAAATGAAGAAACTTCTCCTAAGTTATAAATAGACTTGACATCCTTTTGAATTGTGGAAAAGCTCTTTAAAAATGATAATTAAATAAAAGGTTAAACGTAGCTGTTTCCTCTAGCGTGCACAATATGGAGGAGCAGTCAGCCAGTGGGATGTGGCGATGAGGAGGCTGAGAGCTAGGGTCGCCTTCCTGTCCCATCACACCTGAGGTCTGTAGGTCCCTCTGCTGTCCTTAGCTCTCTCCTGATCTGATTTATTAAAAAAAAAATACTTATCTTGTCTGATTGTAAACTTACAATTCATTCTGGTTTTATTATTCAGTGCTACATTCTCCTAATATGTAAAACTACAAAAAATGGAGTCTTTGCCTTTGAGAAATTGCACTTTAAGCATAAGATATGCTTGGAGAAATGAGAGCAGAAATAAAAGAGGGGAGAGAGAAATGTAGCAAGACCATTTTAATTTCCAGACCATTGGATTTTGTTTAAGATTTTGGCCATAGAAGGGATTCATCTCAGTACATTGTAGTTGCTTAAAATACAGGCATCTGTCCTAAAACTAAGGACCTGGGCTTCCCATAACCAAAGGAAAGCAGCAGATAACTCCAAAAGGGGATTTACCCCTTTAAGGGGGTAAAGGTCTAAAGAAGGTGGTAGGATGGACTCTGTAGGGTTTCCTGTCTTTCTCTACTGATGCAAAGGAAGCCCAAGTGATTTGTTTGGATTAAATACTTACTTTCCACATGGCAAGTATAATCCTAGGCTCAGATAATTTTATTTCTTATTGAAAATTTGAGGTGTTGGCTTTGCTCCTGCCCCTTCCCTCACTACTGGTTGGTGTCTGTGAAGGGAATTTATGTTGCAGTGCTAGCAATTCCCATCCTTTGTGTGTATTGAGGATATGCCTTGGGCCTAAGAAATGACAACCCTCGGACCTGTGATGACTTGAAAAATCACACACCAGTGCTATCTACCCTCCAGCCAGCATGGGACGAATGATGCATTATAAATCCAGATCCTTTACCAGTGCAGAGATTAAACAAGCAAGAAAGAAGTTTCTTAATCCCTGCCTCAAGCAGTTTAAAACCTCCTTCTTGCTTGGGGTCCTACATAAATCAGGACACAGGACTGGCTATATTCTGCAAATAAATCTTCCTTGATATTTACTTCTCACATAACTTCTCTGTAACAAATTCTGAATTCCCCATGAAATATGCTAATAAAACGTCAACCATTTTATAATTTAGTAGCATCATAATAATAATACTTTCTTCAGTTATATGTCTCTCAGGCAACATTTGACATACTGCTTGCACATAAAAAGTAAAATTAATGTCTTAATGTACAATTTAGTCTTTTTCCTAATACCGAAACTCACTAAGTATAAACCATCTGTACAATAATTAATCATGCATGAGTGCAAACCAAATGCAGATTAAATCAGCCTGAAAAAAAGTCTCTAACAAGTGATTTCCACATGCATTTGAGGACAATAATTTCAAAAAATCTAAGGGTAAGAATTATTTCTGCTAGAGTTAACAATCATGATAATGGCAGAGGACACTTAGTACGGAACATTGCAATAGGATTAAAGGACACACACCTTTCTTTTTTTTCCTGAAAGAATAGGAACTACCGAAAGAAAAGGCAGTGATTAATTTATAAAACATATTTTGCTCATATAGAAAACCTTCTCTTTAAGGATGTGTGAGGATACTTGACAGACTATCATGAATTAAGCCTTACAAACAGAGGAGAGCTGGTAACAAATGTATCACCTCTAGAACTGTATATCAAGACAACCTGACATTCTGAAAACTGGAATCACAGTGCCACAGGTTTCAACAAAGACACCAGAAAACAGTGGCCAGTTCTGCGCGTGAGCTGGTGAACACCATTTCAGAGCTGCTTCATCACCGTGCTGCCTGTGACCGTGCTGTACCCCACACATCAATCCCTGCCCTGTGCTTGCTGCTGGGGACAGTCACAGGCAAACTTGTGCTGAAATGCAAAGCTCTGACCCAAGTTGCCATGTTGTCTTCAGCTTTAAATTGAGAAAAACCTAGTGCTCGCAGTGATTATCCAGAGTTTGAACTATTTCAAAGTTGGCTTAATATGTCCACAGAAGTGCAATCACAGCTGTCTGGCAGTCATGTTTACAGTCACCTCAGAACCCCAGATCAGCCCTCCCAGACCATTCACACTCCTGCTGTGAGAAGGCATCCTTTTTAACCCATGCTCAAATAATCCAGTGCCACTAGACTTCTAATGTTAAGTAGCTATAAAGACTTTGATGTTTAGTTTCAAACCAGACCAACTGAACAGATGTTTAATTAAACAACAGACAAGGTGTTGTTTGCCAGCGCTTTAAGAATCTCAGCCTTCTGTTTTCAGTTGCATGAACTTTTTCTGCCATGAACTTAACCTGTCACAATTGTCTTTCAATGAATATATTTGCTGATGCCAGAAGCAGAAAGAGTTCACAAATCAAGCTTTTGACAGGTTGCAGGCTGGGTCTCATTCTCACCTACACCTTGGTGCCTCAGGGGATATGCTGTCTTCTCCAGCTGAAGTGCACAGGTATGCCTTTGCTTGCTTCCCTCACTCAGCTCTGTTCATTCCCACCTGCAACACTTGGCTGCCTGGAACCCAGGTAAGACCTCTTCAGTATTTAATTTTCCTGTTAAACTTGGAACTAAAGTATGTTGGGGTTTTTCTGGTTCTTGTTTCTCTGTTGAAGGGAGTCAGGTTTAGAGAGTATCACTGGTATTGAATGTCGCAGTGTTAGGGTAGGAATTGGGATGTGAACCTGCCAAGATCGCTCACCATGGATACCTGTATTTCACTACAGTGCTGTCGCAGTGGTTGCAGCTTAAATCATCTCTAAGTCTGTCCATTATTCTGACAGAGTATAAAATTTAAGGTCCAACACAAGAGGAAAATACTTGCTCAATTTTGCCTCAGACAGTGGGTCTGTGGCCAGGTGTCTCTGTAGCCAGGGAGCCAGGCACAGCTGCATGGATGCTCAACAGCGTCATCTCCCTGTCACATGCCAGGCTCTCTGTGGTTGTGGGAGGTGAGAGTAGCTGCAGCAGCATGAAATCCTGGTGACCCTTGCTAGCTTTCCCTGCCTGTGGTTGCTAAAGTATTCATCTAGGTACAGCTGTTGTGTCATTTTCTGTATAGAGCTGTGTGCACCAAGCCCACATGGAGCCTGTAGCATCTGAAGTGCTTTTGTTTGTGTTCCCACTACTCTGGGGGCACATTTCATTTTAGCTCACTCAGTACAGTGATGGCTCTATGAAGGTGAGAATCAATAACAGAGCTGGGAAGCAGCAGTTGGAGTATGCTCATACAGGGATGCCCCAGCAACTGGAATTGCTTCAGGGCACACCAGCCTCACTGATTCCTACAGGTGGAGAAAGGGGTGGAAGATGAAAAGATGGAGGCAAGTTTGGTTTGGGAGTTCTACTTGGTGGCAGGATGCTGGGTCATCTTTTATACCCATGGCTGCCTTTTGTTTTTCCAACAGAAGTTTTGTGTTGGCAAGTCTCACTTTCCTCCAGGTAAGTAGGAAGAGGAAAGATGCCACAATGCCACAATGAACTTCTCTTGGTCTCATGCTGAGGTTCCCCTGTATGAGTCTTTTGCATTGATACTGGCGTTACCTGGTTTTCTTCACTACACTTTAAGATGCACTTTATCTTGTCTCTGACAAAATTCATAGCACCTGACATCAGGCATTTCTCAGTGGCGTCTTCATTAGGACTTCTGGCTATGTTTTAAGTTAATGAAAAGAAATAAGAACCTCCAAAGAAAGAGCTAAATCTCTGCAAACAGCCCTGCTGAATCCACTTAGAATTAAGTTGCTTGTATTTGAATACTAAAATATTTTAGCTGATAGCATTCTGGTTATATTTTACACTAATTGTGAATACGTTTTCACAATCTTCTCTGAAAACCTTTGTGAAGTGTTTCTCTTCTTTCATCTCAGTTTCAGTGCCAAAATTTCCATCATGAGAGATTTTTTTTCTCGAACTAAATCAAAGCCGGGGTTTCCTTTTGGTCTTTATATTTTTATTACATCTCTGTCACTTTACTGAAGGCTGGCTCTGGGTACACCTGTGTGCAAGGGGTGCTCTGATGAGAGAGAGCACCAAGTGATGGAGCAGTTCTTCTCTTGCAGCAGAAGTACCAGTCAGAGTTTGATGGGGAGGCATGAGGCTGGGGCTGGCCATCCTGTTACACCTCAGTAAGTACAGATGCTACAGTTACTCAGGCCAATTTTGAAATATTATCATGTGATTTACATATCTCTCCAAGATTTTTTTAAAGCGCTTCTTTTAAGTAAATGCTATTGAGAAACATGTGACAGTGAATCCTTATTCCCCGCTCTCCTGCCAGGGACCCACGAGTGATATCAAACCTTTAAGTACAAAGAAAACACACGTGTTCTAGTTGAGTCTGATTCAGTTCCTGAAAGGGGCAATCAACATCTGCTAATGAATAATGAGCATGGATTTGTAAAACTGAAAAGAGCAGGCTAACCAAACATAGGCATTGCTTTACACCTAAAGAGTCAAGTGTCACTCATCAACTGAATTATAGCCTGAGCCATAGACTGAAATCTGGCTATAAAATGCTGTATTTTTACTGTTGTAGTTGCATTTCTAGTGTTCTGTGGGATCTTCATGTAGCGATTGTTGGGGTTTTTTAACTGCACCTTTTCTAACAAGTTGAGCCAAGTAAAGCTGAACAGATAAAGCCTCCAAGGTACCCATTCCTTTTCAGAGTTTCAGGACAGAACTTGTTTAAAAGGACAAGCCCTGTAAGAGAAGTCTTAATATAATGGGGAAGATACTGAAAGTAGTTTCAGGCAAAACAAACGAAAAGTCCTGGAAATATTTAGAGAATTCAGAATTGTTATGTTTATTTATTAATGACCATTCCATGGGGTCTGAGAGGGTTCTGACAGTGAGCTAGGGATTCATTGCAAATTAACAGAAAATCTGAGGGACCCCTGATGTCAATCCTGGTCTCATTTCCACCGTTATAACTTGGAAATCAACAGAAATAAGCAGAAATAATTCAAATCTGGCTCTGCTCACAGAGTCAATTGAAATGCTCACTATTCTTTTGTAGGAATGCTGGCAATGGGTATCTCAGGGTGGGATGCATAACAAATTATTGTTCATGGCAGACTGGCATTTTTACTGAAAAATAATGTGCAGAGAATTTAAGTTTTAGTATGGATTTGCAATATGCCAGCTATATTTTTTATGATTAATTTGCAGCAGGTGGGTTCATTACTGAAGTTCTTCAAAAAATGTGTAACTAAGAACAAAAGGAGAACAGGCAAAGGATAATTGAGTTTTCTGCTTGTGTTGGGATTTAACTGATTTTGTCTGGAGAATACTGCTGGCTATACAAAACAATTTAATCTTTCTTTGATCTTCTTTTACACTCAGTGCTGATAAGACCCCAGCATGCACAGCATGACTGTGATGCTGGGTCCTGCCACCCAGCCCTTGGAGACCTTCTCCGGGGTCGCAGCAAGCAACTAACCGCCTCATCAACCTGTGGGATGAACAGCCCTCAGAAATACTGCATTATAGGCTACCTAGAGGTTGGTTTGCTCTTTCTTTTTACATAAACTGAACTCTTCTTACTCACCGTATTCTCATCTGTACAGGGAGTTTGCCCAGACTAGGAAGTTCCTGTGGGAGCTGTCTGAATAATCATCAGATGGTGTGACATTAGGTCTGGTGGAAGGCTGTGCCTCACTGCAGCACAAATGGAGGGTTTGGCAGCAAACAGCCTCCACGGTGATGTGTATCTTCTCAAGGGGGAGAAACATCCCTGAGATGCACCAGGACTGAGCACAGGGATTTCTGAAGGAGCTTCTTTCTGCAAGTCCTCTTCCCAGTCATGCCCCAGAGCTGAAGCCCATGGTCTGTGTGTGTGAGTGCAGGGGGAGTGGTGTCCCACAGGCTGCAGGACCTTCTCCAGAGGACATGTCCGTATGGTGTTGAGATCTGAGGCAGCCTGTTAAGAGATTTACACCATACCTTCTCCTCTCTTTTGATCTGAAATGAGGCTGAAAGCAGAAAGCTGCCTCTGAAAAGGGAAGACCTAATGCTGTGGTCTGGTCTTTGGCCATGTGGGTGGGTCAGCAGATCCACAATGTGGCTGACCAGAGGTATGCCTCTCACTCCCTGGCTGCAGTGATGAGGGGCAACCACTGGGTATATGGAAGGTGTCCAGAAATGAGGATTCCCCTGTTGCACATCCTGGAGGACTTGGCCCCCACTGAGCTAATAAATTGTCACAAATAGAAATATTTTCACTAAATAACAGGTTAGGCTGAAGAGGAAGTTAAAATACAGCTTAATTTATAAGCAGTTGAAAATAATTACAGTTTATGACCTTCTAGCTTGATGTTGTGACAAATTTAGAGAGTAAAATATGGACATGAAACCAAGCACTGCTCCAAGTTGCACATTGTATCCATAGTTTTTTGCAAAACGTAAATATCTCTTTCCTTTGCTGAAATAGCCTGAATCATCTTTCTCGCCCTAAAGCTGGATGTTTGCATTTTATTCTTGCTTTTTAGGAGGAGATCAAAGAGCAATAAAAAATTAATATTTTCACTTGTCTGTACTTATCTTTTGAATTATGTAAATACAGACTCATGAAAAGGAGCAGCTGTTCTGCAATAATCCCTGTGATTTAATGCTGCTTCAACATATCTTGACCTGTGGTGGCTGTCTCCTGAAGAGGGTGAAAACTATCAACTCTGCTGCTTTGCAAAGCTCAAGAGAGAGAGACACTATGGCAATGTGTTCTGTTCCATCAGCTTGCCTTAAATGTGTTGTCACCTACAGTGCATCACAGCCTCACTTCACTTTCAATTCATTTTCTCACCAGCACATTTTGAATGCTTTGCAAGAGGCAGGCCAGGAAGCTTTGCCTCTTGCATCTTGTAAAGCAAAGTTCTTCCTCCCTGAGTTCCTCTCCTGATGACCTATGTCAGTCTTCATGATAAGAGCAAACCTTACTCATGAAAGTGGGTATTAGTCAACATGGCAAACTACCAAGAGCCAGGATTTAGCTGGGATTCAGATGGGAAAAAGATAGAATTCAACTGCTTTGTGTTTGGAAAGAAGCACTGCAAATCATTTTCAGTCTTTAATATGTCTTATTGTTTTTAAAATGTAGGTTAAGTGAGTTTTAGCTCAATGATTGGATTTACTACTTACACGTGTTTTGAAAGGAAAAGACAGGGCACTCAGTGTTGAGGAAAGTATAAAGCTGCACAATTCAGAGCCACATGGGATCTGACAAACATGGACATGCACATGCTTGTCCTTTGGAGCAGATTTTTATGGAGCAACCTTAAACATAATTTGCCCCAGTGTCATATTGTATGTCTATATAAACCAGAGAGTGAGTGTGCACAGTCATGACAACTGCTTCAACAATCTGAGCTCTCCTCACCAAAGCTTTGTGAAATGAGATGATCGAGTATTTTTTGTATCTCTCTCTCATCTTCTAAAATGTGCATTCATACACTTGTCAAGTGTAGTATAGAATGGCTGAATATAATACATAATTATCCTGTTTAAAATACATTAATTATACCATACCTGTAAATCTATATCTCTTCATTTATTTAAATGTGAATAATTCCCAGGTGATTTTATAATGCGAAGATGTTAAAACCATTCCTAATTCTTCTCTGTGGATCTTGAGTGTGCCAAGTGAGGTGCCTCTCCACCCATCTCCTTCTGGGTCATTTCCAGCCTCCCAGCCATGGGCACTGAACCCATGCCTCCTCTTTCAGCTCCCTCTGGGGTGCTATGTCATCCCCTCTTCTTCCTGCCACTGTCCCTGCCAGCCAGGCACACAGCTGGGGCATCACCTTCTGCTATGGCTTATTCCCCTGTCCTCACACTCAGGCTCTGCCCCAATCTCCTGGAGTCAGTCTGTGCAGTGCATCACCCCCTGCCCACCCTGCTGAGTACTTCCCTGGGACTTTGCTGGCTGTGATGGCTGCTTGTGCTGTCCACATGGCTCAGCAGGGGTCATCTCCCAGCCCAGCATGTTAACTTTGTCACCTCTTCTTGGTCTCCCACTCAACCCCCATCTTATCACCTTAAATGGGAGCTCTTCGCCCTCACTATCAAAACCACTCATTCAGAACTGAGATATCAGTTAATCATTACTACCTTCATCTTCTGCTTGTAACATTTTCAAACAAGACCCTTTTTTCCTATTGATATCCTAATTTTCCTCCTTTGCATTGGTTTTAAACTTTTCAATTTCCCTATGCTTCAAAAGACACTGACAGTGGTCAGGGTGGTGGTGTCAGCCCAAACCAACTACTTACCTTGTACCTGCTCTTACTGAGGTCTCTTCTCCACAACTGAAAAAGTGTAATTTTTATAAAGTACCTGGGGCAGATCATGACCAACACTTACTATGTGCATGATTTGTGCATATGGTGATTTCCTTGGGCTTGTAAATGGAAAGCCTGAGTGATTAAAAGCACAGGCAACCAAAGCAACAAGACAGGTTCAAGTCTTGCGATGACATAAATATATGTACATCCACCTGCTTTTTAGTGAAGAAACCAAATTAAGCTTTTATTCTGCCAATTTTGTTTTCTAGGCTGAGGAGAAGTGCTTTCTCTGTGATTCCAGATACCCATATAATCCCTATACCCAGCACAACAGTCACATGGTTGAAAATGTTATCGCAACGTTTGAGCCCAAAAGGAAAAAGAAGTGGTGGCAGTCAGAAAATGGTAAGTTTCTTAGAGAAAATATTACTGCAAAATGTTACTGTGAGATTTTTTAATATAATTGTTGCCTTCATGAAGAGATTAAACAAACCACATCTATTTCTTTTATTTGGTAATACTGAGTGATTTAAACCCATTTGTGTGTAGCAATATAGTATTTCAGAAAGTCTATTTTTCTATGGACAAGTTTTAAGCTCAGCACCTCCAGGAGCTAGCCAGAGGACCTGTGGCGATGCTGGGTTATATGTGGAGGCCATGTATTTTCCACAGGGTGTCTGCCTGTCAGGAAATCGTCATTTGGGGCGAAAGATACAGTTGCCTACAGATGTAATGTAAAGGCAGTGGGTAAAACACAAATACCCATTTGAAAAAATTATTTTAAAGCACTAATATTTTAAGAAAAATTTAAATAGAGCCTGGCTATCAGCTCCCTTATTCTGATACTCCCAAGTTCCTTTTCTGCAGGGCTTTTCTTGATCCGTTAATCCCCCAGCTTGTATTGATACTGGAGGTTGTCCTAACCCAGGTGCAGCACCTTGCACTTGGCCTTGACAAATCTCATCAGACTCCCATGGCCCACATCTCGAGCTTTTCCAGGTCCCTCTGGATGGTCACTGATCCTTCACGTGTGTCAACTGCACCACTAAGCTTGGTGTCCTCTGTGACTTGCTGAGGATGTGTGCGATGCCAGAATTGATGAAGATAGTATCTTTACAGCTTCTTGGGGAAGACATGCTAGGTGGAATAACATTTAATCTGTCTTATCTGACATAAAATGATTATGTAAGAAACATTTGACTGGTTGGAAATTAAGGTATAGAAAAGTAAGATAATATGTTAACCCTGTTTTGAGTATCCAACTGAAAATCCATAAACCTTGTTTTTCTTGGAGTTTAGCAAGGATCTGTCACCAGCTTTGGACATCACTGCCAATAAAGCTGTGGGCAAGCTGTGAGAGGAGCTTTCCTTAGTCTACCTCTCTTTCTTCTGGGATGAGGTCTCATGCACAGTCTAGTTAGCAGGAATCCTGGGATGGTGCATGCAGATGTGAAAATGGGGATATTGGCTGAGCTCCTGCAACTCTCTACAGAGAATGTGTGACTTTTGGAGTTTCCTTTCATATTTGTTGCAGTTTTGGAAGATGCCTGGTGCAGTAGCTCATGACAAATTTCACATCTGGCAGTATAGAAGGGTTTAACAGTTCTCTTTAGCATGAAGAAAACACCTCATTTTTTATTAGTTCTCTTTTTCTTTCTTAGACATAAGTAAATTATTTGAATGGATTTAAAAAATAAACTTAACTGGATATAGAAACACATAAACCCAGAACCCTACCATGACCATCATTTACAGTCCAAATTATGTGAGCGGGACCTTCAGCCACCTCCTGCAGTCTCAGTGACATGCAGCATTGCTGGTGACAGTGCCAGGAAGGCAGCACATTGTATTGCCCCAGAGAGAGCAGTCCAGCTGCACGGGTTTGTGCACAGGGGATGGCCTAGAGGGTCTAGCTGCTCTGCTGGAAAAGGCATCTTTAAATCCCCCACGGGAAAACTGTCTCAGCAACCCCTTCAATGTATGCATTTTGCACTTCATTTTCATTCTCTTTTCAGGCATTGACCATGTCAGCATTAGATTGGACCTAGAAACTTTATTCCAGTTCAGCCATCTTATCCTGACCTTTAAGGTACATCTTTTACCAGAGCTTTTATGTAATGTTATACACTACTTAACCACAGGAATAAATTTCTTAGAGAGGCAATGAAAGCTCCATCCTTAGAGGTTTGTAAGAACAGGTTAGATAAACACCTGTCAACTGTGGTTAACTTGTAGTTGATCCCGCCTCAGGGGAGGAGGATAGACTGAATAGTTTCCTATTCATGTGCCTTCTGATCCTATTTTCTATAAATCCAAGAATTAAAGCTGAAAAAGTATGTAGCAAAACTAAACCCTAAAAATTAGGACATATGTGAACTTCAGTTGCTCTTTCAGTTTCAATTAGTTCAGCTCATGCGTATCTATTATGATCCAGATTATTAAATTTTTTTTGTACAAAATTCCTATATTGCTAAGGTAAACTTCCTTACTTAGAAAGTAATCTTGTATCTGTATGAAATGTTACCCTTCCCTTTTGCTAGAGAGAGGTTCTAATGAGCTTTCCAGAGAACCATGTAACTATCACAGTATCTGTAACGAGCCTATAAGCTCTCAAACACAAAATTTTAGCATCCTTCAAAGAGGAATATCAATATAGCAACCCTTGAGGTGTCTTATTAATGCCTGCTTAGAGAATTCTTGAAATGTTTCTTGCAGACATTTCGGCCTGCAGCAATGCTGGTTGAGCGCTCTACCGACTTTGGTCAGACCTGGAAAGTGTTTAGATATTTTGCACATGATTGTGCAGCTTCTTTTCCTAACATCTCTTCTGGTCCAGCAAAAAGTGTTGGAGATGTTGTTTGTGATTCAAGATATTCAGACATCGAGCCCTCCACTGAAGGCGAGGTACTGTCAAGTGTCTATTTGTATGAGTTCAGATCATATGTGGTGCTGAAGGTGGCCTCTTGTCTTCAGGCAGAAGCCTGTCCTTTGATCCCTTTGGTGCCTGCTCATCCCATCTCTAGAGCTTTATTGGTTTGTTTTGCAGGTTGTTTTAAAAGCTTTGGATCCCAGCTTTGAAATAGAAAATCCATATGTGCCATATATCCAAGGTATGGACACTACAGGTTTTCTCCAGAGATACTTTGTGGGTGTTGTTTGTTTTGTACTATGAAAAAATCAACAACTCAGCTGGTATAAGTCAATGATGTTGAAAATTTGGTACCTAAAGGTCTTAGGGAGACATTGTATAAATAAATAAAATGGGCCAGTCTTGTTCTGTAATCCTGGGGCAAAAGGCAAAGCTCTGCAGAGCCTCGTCCATGTAGCTAAACTGTCTTTCCTTCTGGCCCAATCCACACTGCTTTTTGAGAGCAATCCCAGAGGTACACATGAACCCATGAAGGCAGTGGTTGGGAAAATGCAGAGCCATACCAAGCAGGATGTTAACACTTATGCAGCAGTGTGCCAGGAGTGGATCCTTGCCCTGGCACTGTAGGCATTACTGGTCTTGGCCAATATTGGACCATTTTCATTATTTCTCCACTATGGGAATATTCTCAGATGACTGATTCAAGCTGAAGATTTCATACTGTTCATTTTAGACTGAACTCAGGCTCCTGATCTCTCTTCTTTTCTTCCAGAGCTCATTACACTGACAAACCTAAGGATCAATTTTACTAAACTCCACACCCTTGGTGATGCTCTGCTTGGAAGGAGGCACAGTGATCCCCTTCAGAAGTACTACTATGCCATCTATGAGATGGTTGTGTGGGGCAGCTGCTTTTGCAATGGCCATGCCAGCCAGTGTGATTCCGTGCAGAACCTGCGGGGAGATGTTTTCCATCAGTCTGGGATGGTGCGTCGTTAATGCTGTCTCCAAAAACGACCGTCCCTACTGGTGTTTTGTGGGAAGGAAGAGATGGAGGGAGGGAGTGGAAGGAAGAGCTCTGATAATCTTTGGATTGACCATCTGCAACGGCTAGTTGTTAAATGTTACGATGCAGTCTCTTCTTTTAAACCCTGACTTGGAATGCACAGAAGCTGTCTTTGTTGGCACTCCTGTGGTGTTTCAAAAGTAACTGGGGAAGACATTTTGATAATAGCAGCAAAATACCAGAGCTGTAATGGTGCAAATGTAATGCAGTATATAACCCATGGCATGTGCAGACTTGAATGGCCACTTGTTGGGTGTGTTCCACACTCCAGCTGGGCCTGGGGGCTCTGCAGCAGGAGAGGAGGCATTGGC
Organism: Oreocharis arfaki; assembly: GCA_013398015.1. Taxonomy (NCBI): domain Eukaryota; kingdom Metazoa; phylum Chordata; class Aves; order Passeriformes; family Paramythiidae; genus Oreocharis; species Oreocharis arfaki. Next base: position 400,432 of record VZRR01008600.1, read on the forward strand.
ACAAAGAATAGTTGAAAATGCGAAGCTAACCCATGAAAAATGGATTATTAAAAATTCCAGGAATGTGATTGTAAGTTCTTTCCCTCCGGGAACAAGAGTTTTTTCTCCTGGAAAATGTGTATCTCAATATGAAGACATGTAGGGAGAGAGAGAGACTCTTAAATGTTGAAATCTCCTTTGATATCTCTATGAGTAATTTTTTTCTAAATGTTGTTCGATGCCTTTAAAACTATTTGCTTAAAGTTTGCAGGTATTCTCCAGATCTTTTACTCAGATAATTGAAAATTATGTCAGCTGAGGGAGCCAAAGAGCTTCAAATTTTCCCCATCTTGCTGACATGCCTTGATCTCTCCTCTCCTCTCCTCTCCTCTCCTCTCCTC
>VZRR01008600.1:401062-436367 GCA_013398015.1 Oreocharis arfaki
CCCTCCCCTCCCCTCCCCTATCTCCTCTCTGTTCTCACCACATTACAGGTCCATGGGAGATGCATCTGCCACCATAACACTGAAGGTTTGTCTTGTGAAAGATGTAAAGATTTCTACAACGATGCTCCCTGGAGGCCAGCTGAAGGGACACAAGATAATGCTTGCAAACGTAACTCAAACATGCTGTTTTCCTTTTTAATGGCAGGGGGTGGGTGTAGCACAATCCTAGTCCAATTCATAATGGGATGGCCAGGTTTCTGAGAGGAGGACTTTTTCATGCCTCATCCAGAAAAACAGATTCTTGCATCCATAGGTGCTGTGTTACCCTACAAGAGGAAGAGCTGTTTCATGTTCTTATTCTTCATACAGAGAAAAAAACAATAAGAAGATGAAAAAGCAGCGAATGCAAAAAAGATCATTCATTGGTTTGCACAGTGTTTTTCATATGAGTGAAAGAATTTAGACAAGGCTAAATTATTTATTTCCACAATAATGAGTAATGTAGTATACACAAGAATAATGTATTGGGGTCCGTAACAAATATTCAGCTAGAGCTTTCTTCAGCAGAGCAGTGTTCCCCACTGCATATCAGACATACTCACCTGCATTTCCAAGTTTAGGATAGAGTTCTGTCCTAAGACTCCAATGTTTTCCCCCAGTTGTAACACACGAGGCCTGGGAATAATCTTACTGGGCACTGAAATCATACAAGTAACCAGTAACTCTGTGTTAAGTGTAGACAGCAGTGGTAGCCAGACCACAATATTCACATGGTGTGAAATACCCCGCTGTTTGTTTTGGTTTCAGGTTGTAACTGCAACAACCACTCCAGCAGATGCCACTTTGACATGGCCGTGTACCAGGCCAGCGGTGGGGTCAGCGGTGGCGTTTGTGAGGACTGTCAGGACAACACCACTGGGCAACACTGTGACAAGTGCAAACATTTCTTTTACCAAGATCCCCTCAAAGTCATCTCAGATCCTCAGGCATGCCTCCGTAAGCTTCCCTTTTTAACTTCTGTAAGAATGACTCAAAACAGGGTTGTTCTGGTTCTCTTTGCTCTGAGCCCTACAACCATCCCCATGCTTAAATGTCCACATGGTTGTAAAAATGTTACCAAACATATAACATCCAAACTGCCTTACACAGTAGCTGCATGACAGTGTCCTTGAACCAGCATTGTAAAAAGAGCTGCATATTCCAACTCCTTGCTAAACTGAGTTTAGAAATCCAGCAGAGCTATCATCTTTCTTGAACAATGTCAATATAAATATGAATATCAGTAGTGATGTTGCCTCTGTGACCTTCAGGGATTACAGAAGAGGGTGCAAAATGATGGGAGGAATAAATAATTTTTGCTAGATACCTGCTATATGCAAGAAAAATAGTCTTTCAAACATGAAAGCTCTTCTTCTGAAAGATGACCTAAATTTATTATTAATGTAGGATAGAGAAAATGCTCTGAGTGTAATTTAATTGTAGCAATTGATTGACATGAAAAGTCCTTAAGGAGCCAAGGGCAGATTACCAGCAGCTCTGTAATTGCATTTTCATGCTTAGATCTATGTGTGTTTTTTAAATGTGTCTCCTTGACCCTGCCTGTAGCATGCAACTGTGACCCCGAGGGCACCTTGAATGAGGGTGTGTGCGAGAGCCACACGGATCCCACGCTGGGGACGGTCGCGGGCCGGTGCCCCTGCAAGGAGAATGTGGAGGGCGCTCGCTGCGACAAGTGCAGGGCGAACTACTACGGGCTGAGCAGCAGCGACCCCCTGGGCTGCCAGCGTATGTAAACCACCTCTTCTAGTCTTCTTTCCAAAGCATTTTTGATGCATGGAGGTAGTTGAATGCACAGATCCACACACAAATGCTCTATTGAGTCACAAAATACCCAGTTGCCTACTGTAATTTAATGTCAATATAATTCAGGGTTTCTGGAGAAGCATCCAAGACTGAAACAATGCAAAATCACTTTCTGAATGCATAGTATAATATAACAGATCAGGCTGTTGTTAATAGAAGGGTTATTAAATAAGCAATTTAATTGAAAAGGGAGATTGAGATGACAGGAGCTGCTGCCTTGTCAAGAGAACTTCCAGCCAACCACTCCTCCGAGAGAGGCTTGCTGAAAAACACATCCCACCCCTGCCCAGGTGCACTGTGGTTTTGTGAGCATATTATGCCCACACCAGGTGCTCAGCCACACACAAGGACTGAAGTGCAGATCAGCACACAGCACTTGGCAAACCACTGCAGAAGACCTCTGCCAGTGCCTCTGCTCCCCCCAGAGAGGGAGCCACTGAGGAAATTGTCCATTTTCCAAGGGCAGTCTGAGGGCTGGAAGGGGCCAGGGCACATTCATCTGCAGAGTGTCCATGTGGAGGGTGGAGACTGCCTGTCATGCTGATGCCACATCTGATGTAAATGCCAGTCCTTCTGCTGTCACTGGGGCCTGCAGAGGTAACTGCACTTTTCTGTCCCTGCAGCCTGCAACTGTGATCCCTTGGGCAGTTTGCCCTTCTCCATCTGTGATCCTGCCACAGGAGAGTGCCTCTGCCAGAGGTTCACCACAGGGCAACGCTGTGAAAAATGCCTTGTACGTACTCAATTTTTAGTTTTGCTTTGCATATGGTTTTGGAAGTCTCCTCACCCATCTCACACCTTTTCATTGCCAGAAAAGTAAACAATTAGTCAAATTCAAAATAATTTTACAGCTGTATGCTCCCATTTTGCATTGACACATCTGCTTCTCTTTCACTGCTCCCAAACATTTGTGTGATCAAATTGCAATGGGAAGAGCACTCCCAGGAAGGAAAGGAAATGCAAAATTATGTCCCTGGTCCATCTTTGCTGTTTACAGAGCAATTTGCTTGCACAAGTGGGTAAATATCTGGCTCTTGCAGTGGCTGAGCACCCCTGCTACCTGGTAAGAGAAGCACTCTCCCATGGCCAAGCACAGTAGTGCTCCAGAGCATTGTTCAGCCAGCAGAATGAGTTTTGTTTTGCTTTGCATACTTAAATATTTGCCATAAAAGAATCTTTCTTTTTATACCAGGTAGGATACTGGGGTCTTGGCAACAGCTTGTATGGCTGTTCTCCATGTGACTGTGATATTGGTGGATCCCAGAACAACTTGTAAGTTAAAGTTCTTCAAGTTCTTTCTTGGTTTTAATTTTTATAAACTCTTAGGCTAGATTTTCTGGTTAGGTTAATACAGTCACAGTACAGAAGGGAAAATAGAATGTACATGGAATTTCATCATATACAAACAGTGTAAAGTCAGGTTGAGATCTTGTGAATTTATTTGTGATGAGGGGATTTAACTATTTCCTTTGAAGCTCACTTTGAATCAGGTTGAGCCAATATGTGTTCAATATAAAATACAAAATATATGCCTTGAGAGAACCAGTGGCCCTAATATTATTAGAAATTAGAAGTAAGTTAGAGGTGTCATTTTTAATTTAGCTTGCAACATCTACCTTAAATGTTAGAATTTTTTTTCTGGCTCCTATTTAAACTGTATAATTTTAGAAGCAATGTTGGTTTCAGTTGGGCTCTTTCAGAAATCTGGTCTTCCCTACTGCTGTTAGACTTCAGATATAGGAGCACACAGTCCCATGCTGTAGAGCAGCTCCTTGTGAGCAGGTAAATCACCTGGTGTGTTAAATATTGATATAAATATATGAAAGTATTCCATATCACATCAAAGGTCCTTCTGATCTCATGTCCTGCCTCCATAATTGTGGGTGACAGATTATTAAGAATCGTGATACAGTGAAATAAGTGATTCTTATAGAAAAAGATAAATTATACAGGAATAGACAGTAACAGATGCTCAGGAAACAAAAGGATCAGTGCTTCAGGTCTGACAGACAAAAACAAAGCAGGTCATGGAAGTCATGAAAAAGTAGCATTGAATAAATCCAGCATCAGAAACAGAGAAGGTGGGTGCTAGGAAGAAGTTTAGTAATGGAGGCAATCCAGCAATGGGAGAAACAAAGCAAAGGTGGAACAAGGGTGGGCCTGGGCCGCCCTCATGCTGTGAGGACCCAGCTGTGCCACACTGATGTCCTCCCTTACCGACTCCTCCTGTAGGTGCTCACCAAAGGATGGTCAGTGCGAGTGTCTGCCCAACATCGTGAGCCGCCAGTGCAATGAGCCAGCTCCAGGATACTTCTTTTTACCCCTGGATTATTATATTTATGAAGCTGAGCATGCAAAGCCCCTTTCTGGCTCTGCACCCTTGGTAGGTATTTGGCTTTTTAGGTGTTGTACTGAGAGAGGATTGTTGCAGCGGTGACACAGGAGTTGAGGCTGACGAGAAGAGCCCTTGCTTGGGGAGCAGCTGGAGCAGCTCTTCAGCAGGAAAACGCAAAGCAAGTCCTTGACCACTGTCAGTTTATCTTTGTTTTTCATGGACATGACTATCCCATAACTGTGTCTGTTAAAAAGGGACAGTCCACCTAGCATGGTATGACCTGCAAAGCTGCCCTTGCTGCTTCTTAAGTGCCAGCTGGTCCAGCATGAATTAGAGAAATTAATTTAATTGTTCAAATTAGAGGAAAGTTTTTTGTGTTGCAAAGAGCTCTCATGAAATCCTTTATTTCTGGGAATCTCCAGCAAGGGAAGAATCAAATTACTCTCTGCTGCAGTGGACTAATTCCTGCTGCCTTATATAAAGGCATTGATTGTAGCCCAATTTCCTCAAGAATTTGGCATCCATCTGTAATGTTTTTAGAAAAATTAATTACTTTTTTTTCCCTCTTCAACATGGGGGTAGTTGTTCCCCATGCTGAGTGCAAGCCTGGAATGCATCCCTTCCTCTGTCAATGCTTTTACTAATATTTTTTCTCTGACATGTTGTAGAGAAACTATAGATAAGAAATAATAAAAAAATATTTATTTGCAGGTCACATCCACAAATATTTAGCTATAATCACAACCAGTAATCATCCTACAGTCCAACAATTAAATGGAAAACAGATGTGTAGGACATAGCTTATGAGGGGAAAGTGCAAGTTAATTTTAAGGGAGTGAGGGAAAAAGATTTCCAGCAGCTGCTGGGCCATAGTTTAGAGTTTCACCCAGCAGAGAATAGAGCTTGTTTTAAGAATGTGGATTTTCATTTAGTTGCTTACCACCCTTTCATGCTGTTGAGACAGTGCTGCTCCTCTTTTATTACTTCTTAGGTTCAGCCAAGCACTCTTCCAAGGTGTGACATCTACTTCCAGAAGAAAGGCTATGAGTTCATGATTGAAAATGGAAAGATTGTGTTAAACAGGAACAAGAAACGAACTGTAAGAAAATCTGGACTGGAACAGGTAAATTAGTAGTTGCATAGTTACTTAAGTTTATACCAAATAATAAAATTTTATTTTGTAACAAAGGGCAAGGAAATGCCTGAGCATATGGGATTCACAGTCCTAGACATTACAGTCCTGAAACAAATTAAATCACTTTTATTGATACACAGTTGGGTTGGACATTTTATTATTCACACTGACAGGTTTGCTCTGCTATGTCCAGCACCATTGTATACTCAGTTTCCCTGAATTTTTGGAAGAGAAAAGTTCTTATGAAAGGAAATTTTTTTATTTTTTCGGTTGCAAGACGTTTCTAACAAGTTTACCAAGACATTAGCATGGTACCTTCTGCACTTAAATGCAGCCATTGTAAGTATTGATATTTATGTATCTAGCTTATAATGGAGGGTCCAGCCATGTATGAAATCAAGCTTACTCTATTTAAAGGTTTGCAACGTGAGTGTTTAGAGATGCCAGATATTCAGAGGTGAGTGGATTATTCTAGTCCCTCTTATTGCTGTTGCTGCAAAGATATGAGAAGCTTTTCTTCACATGTGACCCTAAACATCCTACCTTTGGGAAAGTTCTTAGATTGTTGATTTTGAGCTTGTTCAGAAAATGAGACTGGTGGCTAAAATAAGTAAACAATGTGGGAAAAAAAATTTCCTTTCTCTTTTCTGAGTTTGTTTTTTTTGTAATTTGACTCTGTGTTGTTGGAAATGTCAATGTGTCTTTGCAGGGTGCAATGCAGTTCGGACAGGACTCGGTTTCAGCAGTGGTGTTTCGGCAGCCCAGCGCTGGTCGGGCTGTCACGTGGACAGGACATGGCTTTGCCCGCGTTCCCAGAGGAGCTGGGCTGAGATTTGCCATCAACAATGTTCCCTTTGCTATGGACTTTGATATCACAATTCGTTATGAGCCTGAGGTACTTGTGATGTCCTGTGTGCCTTGTGATGTTGTGATAGATGCAGGGTCTATTTCGTCAATAATAGGATGAGCAACTTGTCCTCTTCTTTATCTTTAGAATTAAAATTGCTTGCCTTTTCACCCAGTAATAAGATGCCTTGCCAACCAAGTAATGTGCCCTCCACTGACCCCCTCAAACCTTTCCACTCAAATATGAAAAATCAGCACTACAAGTGTTTTCTAAGCATCAGCCAAGATTTCATCTTCTGAATGTTTCTCTTTTGCTACCTTTACTTGGACTATACTTTTACTCACAAATCAAACACATGAAAAATGCAGTTCCTTTTAGATAAGCATTCTGTATTCCTAGCTAGGATTTTTGTGGCAGTGAAATGGGCACAGGCAGGAGTGATCTGCGTAGATATTCATCCAGGCCTTTTGCAGGCATCCAGCTTCCCAGTTGTTCCAGCTGGACTCTGAGATGTGTGAAAATTGTAGGAAAATAGCCAAATTACTATTTTTTGCCTGGAGAAGATTTATCAATGATGAAGACATGTCTAGGGAAATCTGTTAATCCAAATCTGGTTAAACTCAGGTCCTCACCCATGTCTTCAAAAACACAAGCGTTTTATTGGTACCAGCTTTTGTATACACCTTATTCTTTTGCAATTCTCTAAGACAGTCCCACAACTCAAGATTTTCCTGCTGTCTATTGTATTCTGTTCTCTGTCACTCTGAGGCAAAAAAACTTCCCAGTTTCTTAAAACAGGAGAACAATTTTTCAGTGGGCTGGTTTGAGGTAGCTTTTTCTGACTAAGGATTGCAGAGTTCAGTTTTAAACACATTTGTTACAAAGTCTTTTATGTTTATTGTTTCTTATTAGATGTGTGAGAAGGCAGCTAATGAAGGATATCTCCAGAATAACACTGTGCTAAGAAAAGAAACAACTCCAATGACTCTAACAGAGCTGTTTTCATTTGAACCAGCTGAGGTCCCATTTCCGTCTCTGATTTTCATTAGCCATTGAAAATACAATGAATTTTTCACAAGTGACATTGTTTTTCAGTGCTGTAAAAAATCTGTTTTGTCACTGCAGTGTTCAATCATTCAGATGGCTTTCATCAACCCTTGCAAGAGAAAGCAGGTTTTTCAGATACAAAATGTTACCATAATTTTTCCTTTGTTTATAGTTCTTGGAAGACTGGCTTGCAAGTGTTGCTATCCAGCCTGCTGGTATCTTGTCAGGTCAACGCTGCAAAAACAAGGTCCTTTCACAGGAGCCACGCGAGCTACCTCTCCCAGCTACAAAGAGGTCTGACTGTTCCTGTCCTTTTGCCTGTAGATCTTCTGTGTACAGATCATTTACTGAAGCATTGCAGAGCAACACATGTGTGGGAGAGTGGGAATATCAGAAACACATGTGTGGCCTTTTCTGTTGCTGACACACCACAATACTATGTCGACTCTAAGGAAGAGTCTGATGCCCCAGTCTGGCAAAGGTTTGCCAAAGCCAGGAGAGAAGCTTGAGATTCAGCTGGGGTTGGTTGTTGCTCTGGTGAAGATTCAACTGCAGCTACTTCAGTATAGAAAGAACATACTGGCTTAAAGTCACTGTCCTAGCCTATTTTCAAAACCAGCTTTTCAGCTTGGACCTTTGTAAAGAATAGAGAGAAGTTAAGAGGATGTGACCAATGCCTTGATTAAAGAGGGACAGGAAAGGATGAATATGAAAAGTGAGTGTCAACCCCTTTGCCATTTTCGGTTTAATCTCCCCAGGTTTAAATTGTGCTTGGTGAATTATCCAGCAGAAGTCTGGCAGCCTTCCCAAAGCCTGCAAGCATGGAGCTGGGTGTGCTCCTCAAAGCAGGAGGGCTTGCTCCAGGCTGCAGGCACCGAGGGGAGAGCTCACAACATCCAGTAAACTTGCCTTGTCCTGACTCCTGACTATAACTGTGCTTCATTTCTGCAAAACAGGATTGCAATTCTGCAAACTCCAGTCTGCCTGGAGCCAGGAACAGAATATTTTGTGGATGTGTATTTTTCTCAGCTCTCTGCCTCTGACAAAAAGGCACAATCATTCATCTTGATTGACTCAGTGAGTAGTTCTGTCACAACTCCCTTGAGGTTGTATTTATACACAGTGATTTTTTTACGGACTATTTAGAATTATTTTAAAATAATTTATAGTCTGTTTTAATAGAAATTCAGGTTCTGCTTATCTCCATTGGCAATGTTTGCATATTTTTGTATGGAAAGGCAGAATTGTATACGGTTTAATTTTCATGGAGCAATACATCAAGCCATACTTGTTACATATTTTGATAGTCAAGAGTATGTATCTCTATCTGTTGCTCATTGATTACGAACACAGCCCATATATGCTGACAAGATGCTGTGGCTATGGACATAAATTTGTGCAGCTCCTCATCACTTGGTTTTTAAAAATATCTCTAATTTGTAGGGATCATGGGTATTATTAAAGATGACATTGGAAAAGTAAAATTAATTGTGTACTTCCTGGGAATCAGGTCCAGATATTTCCCAAGTTTCCATCAAGTCAGGAACTGGGTGTTAGTTTTGGGTCCTTCTCTTGAGAAAAATGTTTTTAAGTCTATTTCTCTAATTATTGCTGTAGAACTGGACCTGACAAGGGCTGGCTATACTTGGACATAGAACCTTCAGCTGATTTTTCTCTATCACAGTAACACAAGTAAAAATTTTGGCCAGATGCTGCTTTTGGAGTCACTAACCCAGCACAGCAAGACCAGTTCTGAGCATATATCTGAGGTCTTTTTATAATTTTATTTTTTTAAACACAGTGTCTCTTATTTGAAGAACTCAGGGAATGTCTAGACCTTCAGAATAAATGTGAATTTAGATGACAGAATGGCATAGTTGCAGATTTGGAAACCCAGTGCTCCAGGCCTCTGTCGTTGCAATGGAAAGCACATTAAGAGAATGTGGGCAATTCTGGTTTTTAACATATCTAAGCAAAAATATTTTCTTTTCTCTCTTAATGACAAAGCTTGGACTTATTCCCAGAATCGGCTCTGTGGAGAACTTATGCAGTGAAAAGGATTTAGATGAGTACCAGAAGTATCACTGTATTGAAATTGCATCTGAAGTTGGGCCTCACATCCTGCCCGAAGCATGTGCGCGGCTCATAGGGAGCTTGTCAGCCCGAATTCACAACGGCGCCGTCGGTAAGGACCAGCCTGCACAGGCAGCTCTGTTGGGCCGTTGCTGGTTTTCCCTTGAGTCTGTAGGATATATTGACTGTAGAGCTCTCAACCCGCAGTAGAAGTGAAGCTGGTCAGTATGTGGTATCCATGGATGCGCAGGGTACATCCCACTGAATCCTGTGTGTGCTGCAAACACCTCTTGGTGGCATGAATCTCGGAGTTCATCACCTGAGGGGCTTCATGGAGCAGCACGACAGGAACCATGGCAGTGATCTTGTGTCTTCTGAAGAGTATTTGAATCAGATGCCTTTACCATATGGCCAAGGGAGTAACTTTCCTACTTTTCTGGCTGCTGTAAAATGACAGAGAAGTTTCTAAGCCCTCTCTCTAGATGATGTAGGCCAGCTGGATGCCTTGGTAAGATTTCACGCATGTTGGCACAAAAGTCGATATACTGGAAGAGATTCACCAAGAAAACCTTGATGATGTTCCAGCAAGAAGGCAGTGGCAGGTGGGGTTTGAAGTTCCTAGGCAGCCTCCTGGACCCACCATGGAAGGTTAGCTGAGCTCAGTGGCTCAGGGAATTTCCCAGCTGTTTGGCCCAGAGAAATGGAGCTTCTCTGCACTTCCAGTAACAGGAGGGGCCTTTCTGGACAACTTTGGTGGCCTGCTCCTTTCAGGGAGCCTTGCAGTAATGCCTCCAAAGAAATAGAATCTACTTGGATTGGGTGATTTTTAGAAGGATTGATGCCTCACTCTAATATCAGGTGATGAGGTCATGGCTGTGCAACCAGTGAACCCCTCATTTAAGCTTGGGCTGTGCTGACTCTCCATTAGCCTGATTCCTGAAGTGATGAGATTCTCCCAATGAAATGCAGCACTTCAGTTTTTTAGTGCTTTCCAGAGCATTCTGGGCAAACATCCTCTGTGAGTTAGCAGAGCATCTTCACTCAACAAGGTCCAAGGTGTCCAGAAAGAAACACACAGTACACAGATGCAGAATAAGGACAGCTCGCAGGTTATGTCCCATGCTCCAGCAAGATGCAGATTTATAGCAAACCTTTCTAGACTTCAGGATCTCCATTTGGATCTATACTTTGCTACTCCTTTTTGTCCTACCCCAAATGCATGCTGAAAGCAGTGCCTTGAATGTGGCAACTGCAACACCAAGACTTGTGCTGGTGTCTGATATACCATCACCATTGATGCTACACCATGGAATGATCTAACCCATGGCAATCATCAGGTTACTGAACACCTGATAAGAATAATCAAGCTCTTTCCAACGTATTTTAAAGTGTGAAACCTGCAAGCTGATGAGAGCAGTAACATTCCTTGACAACCAAACCTGTCTTGCTTTTCTTTCCCCTTGCCAGCATGTAAGTGCAATGCCCAAGGGTCGCTGAATGCCAACTGCAGTAAACTGGGGGGCCAGTGTCAGTGCAAAGCCAACGTCGTGGGACGCTGCTGTGACACCTGCTCTGCAGGCAGCTATGGCTTCAGCTTCCATGGCTGCTACGGTGAGTGCTTGGCAGCCAGCACCACTGCCAGTACCACTAGCTGGCTCTTCACACATTCCCCAATTTTTAGGGCTTTGAATCTCAGATTATGTGTGAAGCAATATAAAAAATGTTTCCACAAATAACAAATTTTCCATCCCTGCTGCCTGGCTGCCTTTGAGAAGCGTCAGCAATGCGATGGCTTGGCAGGAATACTTTAAGGACACGGCTTTGCTTTCGGTGTTTTCCAGCATGCGAGTGCCACCCGCAAGGCTCGCTGAGCACGCTGTGTGACCAGGTGACGGGGCAGTGCTCCTGCCGCCGGGAGGTGGATGGCCAGCGCTGCAGCCGCTGCCTGCCTGGGTACTTTGGATTCCCCCATTGCCGCCCTTGCCCTTGTAATGGCCGTGCGGAGCTGTGCGACCCTCTGACCGGAGTGTGCCTCAACTGCCGTGGGTTTACAGCTGGAAGCCACTGTGAAAGGTCAGTTGATGGGCAGTGCTGCAAAGCTCCCCCAGACACTAGTGCTCTCCAAAATGCCTCCAAAATGCCTCTCCAAAATGCCTCTCCAAAATGTGTAGCTGGGGGTCTACAAATGCATTGATGACCTCAACAGGAAACACGTACCCAAACCAGGATGAAACTGGGTCTGGCTGCTGAGTGTCAGGTACCTATTTCTTTGGCAAATGCATGTAGGAGTGTGCATGCAATGCCTGTGGGTGGACTGCAGGCAGGGCATGCACCCAGCATTGCAGCAGAAGGCATTTGAGACATAGGCCATGACACCATACGCTTGGAGACACACACAAAGCACTGCATGTGGGATAAACTGACTCCTGCCAGCTTTTAAATTGCCAGCTTTCAAATTTAAAATTCAGCACGAGGTTAGCCAACCTCGTGCTGAATACTCATTTTAATACCTGCAATTACGTCTAAGGAGCATAAGTAAACATGCCCTGTTTGCTGGTTGTATTAGTTCCGTATCACCAGCAAATGACTTTACCTACGTGTTCCAGCTCCGTTCAGAACACTGCTCCTCTTTTTTATTCTGTACACTGGCAGCAGTATCACAGCTCAACATGGACATCAAAATTAATTTTGTTTAGTTTAGTTTGGCTGGATTGTACCTTGTCATTCACTTTTGAGAGGATTTCCCCATGAAAGCTGTTAAGCTTTTTCTGTGGTGCTTTTAGACAGTACAGTCTTTAGCTGTTGTACTTGTAGATGGCAAATAGACTAAAAATGGGAGACTGAAAAACCTGTTGCCCTGTGGCTCTGCAGGATCTCCAGACCCCAGGGGGCCTGATAGCCAAGTCTTTTAGCCTTGCCTGTATACATATGGAGAACTGTGTTCCCATTTGCCATAGTAAAGCAGATCAAAGACTGAGGATGCTTTAGAAGCCACTGCATTGCTGTTGCTGCAGCTGAAGGACCATGGGGGGTTGGAATGCGGAAACAGGGGTGGTGGGAAGTGTGGCTGAGCCCCCAGGGAGCCTCGAAAGTCCCCCACCAGTCCAGGTAACAGCACAGCCACCAGCACCTCAAAAGAGCCATTACCCCAGGTTTTGCAGAACATGTCAGACAGAGCATGGCTCAATACATGTGTTGCATCTAAAATATGCAGTATTCTCTGAATGCTCTTTATGAAACATTGCTTTTTTTGCCTGTGCCAGCGTTTTCTAATGTCATGCCAACCTGTGTGTGTATCTGTGTAGAAATAGATGAATACATGTGCCAATAGGCAAATATACAGAATTTTTACCTGGCATCTTTTAGCTGCCTATGCAGAGCATGTGTGATATGCCATATCATAATCATTTAGATTAAAATTGTTCCAGAGTAGGTGAAAGTCTTCACAAACACTCCTTGAAAGGAAAACATATGTATTTTTCATTTTGCTCCAGATTTTGAGAATGCAGCTCTGATTTTCCGTTTTAGAACACCCTTGAAGCTTGATATATCTATACCAATTGATAGAGATAACATTACAAAGACCTGGAATATTAATTTAAATATATACATATAAAGTGATTCACCTGTATGGAGTACTTGACAATTTGTCCTGCTTCGTGTTGACTGCTTTGGCAGGTGCATGGATGGCTATTATGGAAACCCTCTGGATGGAGAACCCTGCCACCCATGCATGTGCCCAGGGACACCTACAAGCAATCGGTATTTTGCACGTTCCTGTTACCAGGACTCCCAGTCTGCACAGCTGGTCTGTAATTGTCTCGAGGGATATTCAGGTACGAAGCAAAATGAGGACTGGTTTTGATACTGCTAAAATTATTGTAGGAGAAAAAAATTATCATCCTCCACCTGTCATATATGCAGAAATTACAAGTGAGGTGATGGTAATAAAACAGCTAGGAAGAGTTAGCACTCAAGTTTACTGAAATTATGTGGGTAAGTTCTGACTATGAAGAGTGGGAATTGTGCAGTTAGTGTTTCAAAAAGGGACTCACCTGTGTGGATACAGTGAAGTCATTAATTATTCTGATGTCACTTTCTGGAAATCTCCTTTCCAGGGGCACTACATTAATCTGGTGGGGAGAGGGGGGAGAACTGCAGTTGCTCCTTACCTCTGATAAAGAAGCATTGGAAGCCCAAATGGGAAAGAAAAGGGCATCAAAAAGAGCTGATAAGATTTCCTAATCAGAGAAAGTCTTTCTTGATGTAGAGGAAACTCTTTGACATTATGTGTAAAAGTGACTGCTTCATGGTTCAAATGGTCACTCTAGAAATGAGGTTTGTATTCTCAGCTGCCTCAAAAGCAGACATTTTTGCAGCAAACTGCTTCCTTATTTCCTAAGGTCTCGTTGATTTAGCTTGAATTCCTAAAGGGAAAGGTGAAGATGTTTCCCTTCCCCCAGGCATTAGAAAGATCTCCTGTGATGAAAGCAAAGCCTAATGGGAAGCACTGCTGAAAATTAAACCAAAGGTGTCATCTTTACTTAGGCAAGGTTCCTTTATAAGTCAAGAGTGGTTTTGCTTGAGTAATTGCTGTAGGCCCAAAATTATTCTTGTTGGTACTCACCCAGGGGACTTCTGTCCTCACAAATGGCTGCACTCTTCAGTTTTGGACTTTATTCCTCCTGCTCCTTTCCAACAAGACTCTTGTTCACCTTTGTGCCAGTGGTCTCATTTTCTCAGAGATTGAGAAAGACTCTGGGTCCTGAGGAGCACAGTAAAGGAACAGAGTCCTTGGCTGAGGATGAACCAGTGCATGTGGTTCCAGAAACACCAGCCTGCACAGAAAGGTTTCTGAGAAGCAGAGGTAGCACCCAAATCAGGGCAGGCATTGGGATGAAATGCAGAAATAGTTGTAATGCCAGCAAGCAAGGACATAGCATCACAGAGCTCACTGAACTCCTGGGCATCCCCCACCCTCCAATGCTGCTGTTGGAGTGACGAACCAAGGAAAACCCTGCAAATGTGGTTAACCCTGACTACTGCCATTGAATGGACTTTGATGGAAAAAGATGTTTGGAGGTGTTGTGTGAGGGGACACCTATTTGCTCTTACTGAAAGGACTTCCTTGGTATAAACAGCTTGGGATGAGGAGGGTGCATTTCCATCAGGTTTCAGTGGGGAAGATATAATTTAAACTGATCAGTGGATTAAAGGGCAATGGTCTCAAACAGGTGGATATTTTCCACTGGAAATGTGCATTTGAAAAGACAGTCTGAATATTTTAACAATATTACTGGAAATTACATATTTCACTTTAATTCCCATCAGCCAGCAATATTTTTACCTTCCTCTGACAGGCAATCAGTGTGATGAGTGTCCTAGTGGGTTCTACAAAAAGCCAAGCAGCCCTGGGCTTGACTGTGCACCATGTCCCTGCAACAACAACATTGATTTGACAGACCCAGAGTCCTGTAACAGGGTCACTGGGGAATGCACCAAGTGTTTACACAACACCCATGGAGCAAACTGCCAGTTCTGCAAACCAGGTTATTTTGGCTCAGCCCTCAATCAAAACTGTCAAAGTAAGTAACAGCACTGCAACTGTGTTTGACTACCAAGAAAATTTTTTGTAATAATAGGCTATAAGGAGAGGCTAGACCTTGGAGGGAGAACAAAACTAAAGCAGATGAATAGAGCAAAATAGATTTTCCTAATTACCAAATATAAATATGTCAGTGATACAAATAACTAAATATGGCATCTATTAAATTCTTTGTCATCCAAGTCTCACTAAATCTCATACTGAATATCACTCCCAGGGAATATTAATTTGTGAAATTAAGGCCATACTTGCTGTTAGAAAAACAAATGTGCATTCAGCTTATTCAGGGAGGAATCAAAAGTAAGGGAATCAAAGATAATTGTTTATCCACGTTGTTGGCTGACGCCAACTAAGCAATGCTCAGTTAACCAGATGATCCCTTGCTGAACTTCCTGCCTTACCAGTTGTTTTCATTAAGTGGCTAGACTCAGAGCTTTCAGGCAATTTGATAAATTCTGTGAGGACTCATCAATAACTCAGCATTTTGAACAGGAAGGCAGGAGGGTAAGGAAAAGCATGGCACAAGCTTCTTCCCAATTTTTCTCAATCATCATTTTTAGAAATGTGCCTGATTGAGGATTTAATTTGTATGGCCAAGATAATCATAAGTGTAGTCAAGAAAGTCTTTTTCTGGGAATCTCTAAAATACAGTCCAAGCCCATCCCTTGTTCATTCTTGGAAGATGCCTGTTAGAAATGGTTAAGCAAAAACTTCTGGCTCCTCACAAGGAAGGCTTTTTATCTTACTTGGCCTACTGGGGATTCCCACACTGGATAATGCCTACTGTAAATCAACTTATCCTTACCCGACATATTTTAAATTGCATTCTAATAAATTCAAAATTCACTAAGCCTTCATTTTTTGTGCCTATATTACAAGTGTTGAACATTCACAGTAACTTTTCTCAAAGCCGTATATAAGTTATTATAGAAAGATAGGTAACGTGTATGAAATTAAACGTGTTCAAGGTCACTAGAAGTAAACCCACAGTGTGGGCGTTATATCCATCTCTGATTTTCCACCAGCTGTCTGTATTACTGTCTGCTGTAGTAATTGTCCTTCTTTTTCCAGGCTGCACGTGCAATCTCGCAGGTGTTCGTCCTGCCATGTGCCCGGGGGGGGACGCAGCCTGCCTGTGTGACCCAGCCACAGGAGCTTGTCCTTGCCTGCCCAACGTGCTGGGTGCCACATGTGACCAGTGTGCCTCTGGCTACTGGGACCTAGCTAGTGGAAAAGGATGTCAGACCTGTGACTGTGATCCAAAAAACTCCCAAAGCAATCAGTGCAACCAGGCAAGAAAACTACTCTGCTTTCCAGGAACCAGGATGCTGGTGTTTTGATATGGCAAAGTGGGGACCCTCTCATAAATGAGGATTGGTTTTTTGTCATACTCCTTGAAAACAAAAAATTCTTTGGAAGTTAGTAGTTGGTACAATCACACTGTGAGTCACTAAGTCAAAAGCGCTGTTCTGATAATGTGGCTTTGCTGGTAAGCAATTTCTCTTTGCCTGTTGTTTCTTTGTCAAGTGGGTCTTAGAAATACTTTGTAAAAAGATGTCACATAGGAAAAAACTGCCTCATAAATATGTATATAGGGAAGAAGAAAATCCAAGCCTGGACCCAAGAGTCTTATGAGCATTTTTAAAGTATGCGTATATTATGAGTCTTACAAGTATATTTTATTTTCATAAAGTAGCAGCTGTGGCCATTACATTAATAATGCCTCATCTATCAGACTGCTAGAGTACCTTTTCTCATCTTTAATTCCTGTGCACATTTTAGGATTGGAATGTAGAAAAAATTAAACAGTGTTTCTGAATAGAGAGGTGAAATTGTGGTCCCATGGAGTCAACAACAATTTTGCTATTGACTTCAGAGCACCAGGAGCTTATCCTAAGGTCTTGCTGATCTGTTTGCACATTTTTCTTTCAATATGCTCTCTGCTTGTTCCCGTTTATTTATTAGATTTATTATTTTTTATAGCAAATTTAGTTCTTGACCTCAAAGAACTACTAACGGTTATCAAAGTTGTAATTCCCTGGAGTTTAATTTAATAGCTGAATTACAAAACAATTTTTCTAGGGCAATGTGCATAATATACCCTTGAGGTTTTCAGTTACAATTGATATATCATGCAGTTTAAAGTTGAAATGTTAAGATGAGTACTTTGATCCAGCAAAAATAAAAAATTAGTCTGTTTTGCAAAGGAAAAGAATCCTCTCAGATCACAGTCAGAGGATGAGTTCAGAGAGCATCAGTAGACTGGATCATACAAGATCTCTGACATTAGTAAAGTAAAGCCATTTCTCAGACTGCATTTTGTTTTCAGAACCTTCAGGAGGAAGATAGGAAAGTTGGGCCAATATTGTGTAAACCATGATGTTCAAAGACTGTGGGCAAGCAGTGTTGCTGCAGTCCTGGTACAGCTGAAATAATGTATATCCAGCCCTATGGCTCTGCTGGAAGTTATTCAATCCTAACTGTCTTTACAGGTTACAGGCCAGTGTCCATGTAAGCCAGGTTACAGTGGAAGATGCTGTAATGAATGTGAGGAAAACTACTTTGGCAATCCGCAGATGCATTGCGTTTGTAAGTATTATTAAGTGGGACAATTGGATTATAAACTGCCTCAACATAAATGCTTATCTTTTATATTCACAGGGCATACATGTAGAGAAACAGCCTTTCATATATTTGAGTGTATGAGATGGACAAGTGTTTATATTATTTATCTATATTGTTATTTCAATGGTTAAGACAGAAGTCAGAGATGAAGAAGAGCCATTACTGTGCAGTCTACCTTGCTCTAACTTAAACACTGGTTTACTTTTATTATCTTGAAATGCACCTTTTGCATGCATTAATCCCACAGAGAAGGAAAAACTGGATGTAACCTGCTGTTCCTTTCTTGCAGCATGTGAGTGTAACCTGGAGGGGACCCGCCAGCCCACGTGCGACAAAGCCACGGGCGCATGCAACTGCCGTGCTGGTGTCACTGGCCGGCTCTGCGACCAGTGTGGCCGTGGCTTTGAGAAGGACTTCCCCTCCTGCCGTCAGTGTCATCTTTGTTTTGATCACTGGGATACTGAAATTGCTGCCCTTGCTCAGACTGTGCAGGGGTTAATGAGGTTTGCAGCAAAGCTGGAAGATAAAGGAGGACGAATGCCCAGCTGTGACATGCGCTTCAAAGCCTTTGAAGATGCCATTTCTGAAACAGAACAAATTTTGAGACATCCTGTCCTTTCATTGGAGGCCCTTTCAGGCATCAGGGATTTTCAGGGTTACCTTCAGTAAGGGCTAGACTGCTCCTGAAAAATTCCCTTGGCTGAGAAACTGTCTTCCCCCAGACTCCACCAGCCATCCCTACACATCAAGTCCCACTTCCGATCAGCACAGAGATGCTGGACTACTGCGTCACTGTTTTCAATAGATATGTGAACAAAATAATCCTTAATATATGCCTAACCCATACAGACATATACTTAAATGCTGGAATTTTCCAGTTCATACTAAGGGTTTTCTAAATTGGCCATTACAATTAAATGTTTCTGCTTATTTATATATGTATCTCTTGCCCTCTAAAATATTCTGCAACTCAGTTCTAGTTTAAGAACAATCTGGTCTGACTTCTGCACACCTGTCTTTTCCCCTTCAGACAAAAAGTTGCACAGATGGATCCCCTTCACAGTTTGCCCTATGAGTTTCCTGACCTTAACAAGAACATAGAAGATATCGGAGAAGAAGCCAACCTAGTGTTTGAACTTCTAAAACAGAAAATACATCTGCATCAGAGCTTTTATTACTTGAACTTCAAAGGTGAGCCAGCAATGAGTTGAAATGTGTGGACATTTTCCCTGAAATTCTGGAATGCTTTCTCATCATTAAACCATACAACATTTCAAAGATCCCTAGATTTTAGCTTCCTGTGGTAGCACAAAAATGTTGACACTAACAACATTTTATACTGACTTTCCAAATTCTCTTTTATCTTAAAATGCTCTGATTTCTAGCACCCCAAATTTCAGATGCATGTGCCAGGGTCACATCAGTCAGAAGTCTCATGAATACAAATGCTTACATAGTAATATAAAAGTCACCCAATTTCACAACACAGACTCACAGACCATGCAGAAGAACAGCAAAAGATTTTCCCCCCACATTTTACTCTTCTTGCTCATAGGAATACCTAAAGAATCTTGTACAGGAATGGTTTGTTTAATTAAAGCACGGTGTCATAGTGCAGCTTCTTAGTGTTCCCATGGGAAAATACTTGACTTTATGTGGTACAGAAGTAGCTCTCCATCCTAAAAAAATGTGAAAGCAGAACAGAGCTCCTTGGCATTTTTGAAAGAATTACACCATCTGTGCTTGAGCTAAGTATAGTCTCCATCAGCTACTAATAGCTGTAATGATGATGTCCCAGACTGGTTTCTGGAGAAAGACGGGGATGTAACAGGCAGGGCCCTTGAACAGATGCTAGACCACCCACAATGGCAGGAGATGGTCAGCAGAATCCTCTCCAAAGATATGACTGCCAAGATATGAACCCCCAGAAGATAGGGTGCCCACCACAGAACACACAAACTACAAGCAATGCACTCCCACTTACAGTTCCTCTGTGTTTCATTCAGGCAAGAAAAACTTGGCCTAGACAAGATTAAAAAAAAAACAAAAAACCAAAATAAAAGGAAAAGGAAAAGTCAACAAAATGTGAAGTGGAGGGAATGGAAGAGGGCCAAAGAGGGATTAACTAAGATTTAGGGCTCCTGTGCCCTGTTGTACTTGGCAGCCCCCTGGGGCAGCTCCTTGGCTCAGGTCCCTGTGCAAGCAGCCAGCACAGCTTCCCAGACTTTGCTTCCCAATTCAGCTGAGTCTTGTGTAGACTAAGAAAAGCAGAAAGGCAAAGAAACAATAAATCCCAGGGAGGTCAGTGGACACAGAGCTGAAGCATCCATGGTGCTCTCTGGTCACATTCCAAACCCACTTCATCTTTTGGCCTCTGGAGACAGATAAACAGCCCTATAAAAAGCACATGGGAGTGTGGGGAGGGGAAGACCTTGAATTTAAGCTGAATTTCCTATCAGGCCCACAAATATTCATTGGTTCTGTTACCGAGCATCTAATAACGTAAAAAATAACATTTCCTTCAAGATAACCAGCTTTTCTGATACCCAGAAGATAGACTGGCTCCTCACTCCATCTTCCTTTTGGACCAGAAGCACATCCTGTAACTGGTTCTGTCTGCTTTTTCCTCTTTTTTGCTGGGGTAGAGCAGGATATGGTCATATACACCATCTGAGGCACATCTGGCACTTGTGCCCTAGACAGTCATGGAGAATGAGCTCCTGCCTATGGCTCTTTGCAGAGGATCAGGAGTTGGAGTCTTCCTCACAGGCATACATTCAGCTAGCTGACCTGCAAACATCAATATCTAATGATGAATTAAAACCATTGGTAAAACCAAGACACAAGTGTCCTTAAAAGAATGTTTGCAGTCTATGAGATCTCATTAAATCATGGTTTTCCAGCCTTGGCCCCTGCCTTTGCAGCCAGTGCTGCTGCAGTGAGAGCAGCTTCCTAGGCTGTAAATTAAGCCTGGGCTAAGACACTGTGTTTAATGTAAAGGAACTTGGAATCTCTACAGCTCATCACAAAGCAAATGTGGAAAATGCATTTAGGCCACTTAGCAGAGAGCTGAACCACTGTGAAATATTCCTGCAATGGAATTGTTGCACAGAAAAAAGTCTCTGGCTTAGATGTGGAGTTACAGCAGTCTCTTGCCAGGTATTTTGTATTAGGAGCTAACTTTAAATTGTATATTGTTTCCAAGAATTACAAGATAAATAAATAGCCCTGTTCCATGTGATAACTAAACATTGTTCAGCTTAAATCAAAGCACAGCCAAGGGCTTTAGAGCCTGAATCAAAGCACACAGGACTGGAGTGTCTTGTCTTTGACTACAAATAGTAACTGAGTCAGTTACCAGCACAAAGAAAGATGTTAATCAGAGACCTCTAATGCTTTTTCACTGCTGACACATCACTTCTGGCTCTGCACATATTTCTGCCTAGGAATCTGGGGACAAATTTAGGTTCTCTGGAGATCTGGGAAACCTCAACAGCAGCCGTAGCAGCTTTAAATTATGTGTGTTGCAAAAGGCCTGAATCCTTTTCTCAGGCCATTCATCTGAAAAAAGTGCAATATTCTCAAACCCTTTTGAGCCTACTTAAGGAAAAGCTTTCACTGGCCAAGCAAGACTCTTGCTGGAAAGCATTTTTTGCCTGGCCTACAAGCTTATCATGGAAGTGGGTTTTTTTAATGCATCAGTCCTGAAACGGGGTTTTCCAGAGACAAAAAAGCCCTCTATACTCCCAAATGTAATCTAAATTTTGGTCTCAGTCTAGCAGACCACTTAACTCTTGGGTGCTATGGTGAACAGAAAGGACAGATGCTTTCCTGACTCACAATCAGGGATCATTTCATGACAACTGGCAGAAAGAGTTTTCCTGCCTTAACTTCCAAATATCGTAAATGTCAGGAGCTTTTATCAAATCAACAGTGGCAGCAATGCATGAGCTACTGATGAATGTAGATCAGTAGCAGTTAGTGTCAATAATAGGATCTCCTTCATACTTTTGTCTGTTCTGTTGGCTTCTCAAACACCTTGGCATCCTATGGATGACATAGCCATATTTTCATCTAGTTTAGTAGGTTTTATGAGCATCGATAACTTTCTATTTGTCCATGGGATAAGAAAAGGATTAAAAAGCTTGGCTGAGGAAATGACAGTTCCTGTCCTTCGCTGCTGCCCCAAATCAAACACCAGTGAATTACCTGTCACTCACCAATTGTCCAAAATTCAAGTAATTGTACAAACTGAATGCAACCAAATGCAGTGGGTACTAAACCCTTTTTCTGTTGGTACAGAGGCCATCAGCAACATTAGGAAACACTTTGAAGTATCATTGCTGGCAGAACGGAAGACCACGGGGACAACTCCTATTTTAAGATACTCAGAGTACACCAGGAACCACGCACTCCCTATGTTGGACCACCAGGTCTTAAAAGCAAGCAATGTGCTGCAACAGCTCAGAACGATCAAAAGCCCTGACATCCAAAACTTGAATGAAAAGGTAGGTGCTGTGGATTTTGAATGAAAGTTAAAGAAAAATCTCTTTTTTTGATGTTGTAGTAGGTTTTATTTTTAAATGGTGGTTACATGCATTTTTAAGTCTGGAAAATGGCACTTCCTTGCCACAGCCAGGCAGTCACATCAAAAACAGCTGCACTTCTCAGCTGCAGTTATTTCCAGCCTTCTGGAAGCCATTGTTCCCAGGGCAGACCCAGCACAAGGAACTGTTTAAGCACGCTCTAGTCTCAAGAGAACATCAGAGTAATTTCAAAAAGATTAACCCAAACCTCCTCCATGAGTAACTTAAACTAAGCAGACTGACTTTGTCCTGGAGTGGATGGGGAGTGCTCACATATCCTTTGTTGGCTATGGGAAAGAAGGGGATTTCTGTTCTTCTGCAGGGCAGCAGTGAATACCTTATAGTACCAATTCATAACAAATCTGGAAGAAATCATACACCTAAGCCTTTAGGTTCCACATCTGTGTCAAAATATATGGAGGGCTAGACGTGGTACCTTGTTCTGTTAGAGGTTTCCCAGATCCTCTAGAAGAAGCCATTGACCCATGGGCTGGATGTAATTAGGGAACAGTTTCAGCCCTTTTGCTAAAGAAGAGTGAAGCAAGGGTCTTAGTGCAACACATGAAGCCTAACAAATGGCTCTTGCAAGGATGCTCAGAGCCATGGGCTGCCATTGCATCCTTCAAATCAGAGGAGAGGGACCTGTAACTGGCAGTGATACCCATTTTTATAGAGACCAAATGCTGTGTCTTAGGTAAAATCCCATCCTATATTCAATGTTCATATGATGTCAAACATCTTCCTTCCCTCAAGAATGTATCCTCAGGTCCCCAGAGGAGTCCTGACGTAAGTATCTTCCTTATTGCAGATCTGTGGTGTACCAGGAGACCAGCCATGTGCCTCAGCAGCCTGTGGGGGAGCTCTGTGCCAGGACAATCATGGACTAAGGCAGTGTGGTGGCCCAGACTGCAGTGGAGCTCTTCCTCTCTCCTCTGAGGCCTTCAGGAAAGCTGAGGAGACTGCTGTGTTGCTAAATAACTTGACTACTCAGCTACAGGAACCTGAGAATCAGGTGCTGTATATCAAACCTGTATTTGTTCAGTGAAATGGATGGAGGATGAGATTTGGGAGGTCACAAAGCTACAAAAACTCACCTGCTCTTTGGACAAGGAGCAGTGACATAGTGATGGACTCTGTCCCAACATCATAGACCTATCATGATTCAGTACCAGGTGCCAGCCCCACCAAGTGACTGGCTTTATCTAGGTCTTCTTCCTCACAGCTGCTAAGATCTCAAAAGTCATGGTGCCCTGTGTCTGTGGGAGTTGGTGGTTTCAGGCTAGTATTGTCGATATTTTTGACTGGGAAAGATTGAAATGGCACCATTTGTCAGTAGCCTGACATGTTTATTGCAATGGGATTACTGCTGTGCATGGCGTTAAGCCCTATTTATACAACTTCATACTACTCCTATGTTTGCCAATAAATAACTTCTGAAAATAATTTCAAGATGAAGCTTTTCTGCCCCCAGTGATGTTTAAGAGGGCATCAATTAGTTGACTGTACTGCACAGTAGCAGTGAAAAATAATTCAAGCAAAGTGTGGCCAATGCAACATATGCCAAGGAACAGAACAGACAAATCCCAAAACGGCAGTAAAGAGTTTGTTCTTATTAACAGTCAGAGATGATGCCTGTTACAATTATAGGCAAAGCACATTTTCCAGTAGAAATTGCATTCTGCTGTAGCTTCATCCTGTCCCTGCAGGATGCCTGGGCATCCATTTCCTCTTTTTAAAATGCACTTGACACTGCATCCCAGCCAGCAGGCTTGGAAATGAGCAACTGGGGCACCACCCTGGGGCCTCAGGACACGGAGCGGCAGCAGCCGAAGGCATCTGCCGAGCTGGGGAGCGCCAGCCAGGCTGCCGGGACATCGCCTTTGGTGCGCACAAGCCCCGTGCTAATATGGGTGAACTATTTTGAGGCATTTCAGAAATAAAAACATCAGCATGTTTCTTGTTGCATGGGGAAAGACCAAATCTCTTCCCCCTGCAGACCATAGATGGACCTGGGCCATTCCTTAAGGCAAAGCCCCTACCAAAGTAAAATACTGTTGGAATTTTATAATTAATCTAAAGTTCTCATTTAAACTATCAAGAATACTAATTTAGTGGTGAAATGTAACTTTTAAAGACAAGCCTTAACACTACCTTCCTTGTGCCCTCTTTTAAGTGTTTTTTACCAGCAAGTCCAGTATGAAATGACAAATGAAAATACATTTTCTGTAATCAGGTCTGAATCTCTTAAGATCTGCTTAGATCTGAATCTGATCACTGACAAGCTACAGTACTGCAGTAACTGTCAGTACTCTATTTTAGAAACAGAAGAGGCTGTGATTTAGCAGTGGTTGCAGGGAGAAAAAATGCTTGATTTAGGCTTTTTCTGAGGCCAGACAGAGGCCAAGATGCAGCAGCTTCTGGAGTTCCCCAAAGGGGTCTCCTACTACTTTTCAAAGCCACATCAAGTGATTCCAGCTGAGGCTTGGATCAAAATTATCTTTTTGTCAGAGCTCAACTTGTGAAGCAATGACAGATAACCTCCAGAAAATGGCACTGCTACTTCTAATAATATTTCCAGGTTGAAAGCATTAGAAAAATAGCAGAAGACAGCAAACTGAAAGGCTCACGATTTAATGGGCAACTGGAGACAGCTAAGAATCAAATTGAAGTTGATGGAGAGATCACTAAGGAGTTCATCCAAAAAGTGAAAGACTTCTTGTTAGGTAAATATGCAATGTTCTTTTTGACTCATTTTTATATATATATTCCAATATAATACAGCATAATAGACAGCCAGAAGATGATCTTGCTGTGTATGCATGAAATTTCTCATCTACCTCCTGAGCTGTGCAAACTTTTTCAATCCCTTTTTTCTAGTGCTTCTTTCTCCCAGGTGACAGTACTTTGTACCAATTTTACAATGTATCTGTTATGTTCTGATTATCATCTTTTATTTCTGTGTTTAATTTGAAGCATGCAAGTAACTCCCTCTACTCCTGGTTTGTCTGAGCAAAGGACTACTAAGATAATTTCATGCAATATATAATGGCCAGGCATGTTCAATGCATCCTCAAATTGTTATTCCACCCCCTTCTTCCAGGCCCATAAATAGAGGCTCTCCGTAGGGAGTGTGGGAATTAGGACACATCCTGCTCCATCGTCTCCATAAAGCTGTAACTCGAGGAATCAAAGGATTCTGGTAGAACTTCACAGCCCTCATAAAAAAAATAACAAAACAACCGTATATACCCTAAAAATTTTCCACTCTCGCGATTGCAGAAAAATGCTGTAGGAAACAGATCCTAAAATTCTTTAACAGATGCACATCAAAGAGTCCAAATACGGCAGGATTTTCTTTAATCTTTTCAATGCAGCTGATCTCATAAATATCTACGGATTGCACATTGGCAGTCTTTCGACATTCCTACCTCTACATCCAAATGGGAGCGAGGGCAGAGGACAGACGACTTCTTTTGTTCGGAAACATTTACATTATTTTATTGAATTGGAAGATTTAGGTCCATTTAATTCCTTAAGAGTCTCAGATTTTTATTTGATAGCCACTGAAAATTCCATCTTTCACTCTTCTTTTATGTTTCTTAGTAGACATACAGCATTTACTCACAATTATAAATGCATTTTTTCAAATCTTTGTTTTGTTAATTGAAGTTTAAGGACAGGAACAGCTGAGAAGCATACACACATTAAATCTGCTGTACTCAACATTGATGTGAATGGTGATTTTGGATGAATATATTTCTACAGACAATAGCTCTCAGGAATGCACTACTGTTTGCACACTATATGTCTTCTATTTAATTCTTGCTGACTTACTCTGGAAATTTAACACAAGCATTTAATACGTCTCAACTGTTTTATCACACAAGGTCTTGTCTATAAAAGGAAATGAGCAGAAAACAGAACTAATGATGTGACTTCACAAGGCATTGACTATGTGTGTGCCTCTGCCTCTTAGCAAAGAGCTAGGACAAGCTCATTTGTAATGGGAATTGTCAAAATATGTTTTTTTTCTATTGTAAATTCCCATTCTATCTGAGTCTGACCCAGGTTACCTCTGCAGCTTAGCCTTTCTCGTTAACCAGCGAAGGAACCACTTTCTCAATATTGTGGCAACTCCAGGGAAGGGATTACACCCAGTGGCCAGCCTGGAAAGCTCCATTCACACCCCAGCCTCGCCAGCACCTCTTTGATCTGTGGGCCAAGGGAGAAATGGGCTCTGACACATTTAGCTGTGCTGGGCACTGATTTAAAACCCTCCACAGGCTCTGTCCTACAGCAGAATTTTAATAACTCAGTTCAAAGTGGGTTCAAATCCTCATTTTAGCCAGTTCTGACAACACCAACAGCAGTACCTGGAAGCATAATATTAAATTACAAAATATTGGAGATACTTTTCTTACCCCCTTGCTGTGCCTGTCAGCTTTATTCTCCCACATAACTCAAAGGATAGGTAACCATAATGACCATTTACTAGGAGGAAGGAGCTACTTCAGGATACTCTAAGCTCCATCTCTGTTGCAGATGAGAGCGTACCTCCAGAAGACATTGAGAAGGTGGCAAATTATGTTCTGCAAATAAACCTTCCCCTGACTCCACAAGAGCTCACCGGCATGCTTGGCAAACTCAAAAGCATTATGAACCACTGTGAGAAGTACAAACTGAATAAAAAGAGAAACACAAAAAGGGAGGATGCTCAGACACTGCTGGTGGAGGCACAAGAAGCTGAGTAAGTATTCTCATACCAATGTGCCAGCTCCAGCTGGGGTGGCATTGTACACAGTAGGACAGCTCCATACCCCTGGCAGTATCCTAGTAACACTGGAGGGAGGGTTCAGATGGAGATTCCCCCTTGCCTTTTCCAAAGGGCCTCTCCAGCATGAAGGAGCCATCGCCGCTCGGGCTGCAGGAGCTGAAAGGCAGCAGCCCCTGACAGCTCTTGGCTCCTCAGCCTGCTCAGTCAGAGAGGCCAAGGCAGCTACTTAATTCCACCTTGGACCTAGTGGAAGGGTGAGAAAGAACCAAAAAGAGAAAAAACATATTCACCCCTGAGTCGTCCCTACTAGCAGTGCACTACCAGGCAGCTAGCAGCATCCAACCTCACCCTGAGCACAGCAGCTCAGGTGCTCCCAAACAAAGTCCATTTCTGAGGTTTTGCTTCACCAACTTACCACAATTTTAATGGTTGTTGTTGGACTTGAGGAAACACTCCTGCATGTCAGCATGGGTGCATTTGAAACACGTTCTTGTTTTGCTCACCACACCATGATACTACACATGCTTCTTTTTTCTCCATTTCAGCAAAGCAGCTAAAGCTCTTCCACCTGTACATGAAATTAATAATAAACTAAAAAATGTTGTGAAGTCCCAAGGACACTCCAAAAACACCATCATAAAGTTAAATGAAGAGATACAAGGCATCAGAACACAAATCTCTCAGGTATCTTGCTGTAAATATTTTATTTGCTGTATTTATTAGAAAAAGATACTTCATTCTGAAGTTTTCTTAACATAAACTTAAATAAATAAAACCAGAATGTGGCACAGATATGACACCAAATCCATACTGCTTAAGAGTGCCTTAATCCATTGACCCTCCCTCATTACCACACTCTGCAAGCTGGATGGACATTGCGCAAGAAATCACAGCGTTCAATTGCTTTGTTTTAGGCTGAGAACCAGGTGAACAAGACAAACAATAAACTAAATGACTTGTCAGCCAAACAGACTAAGATGGAAGATGAAAGTGCCACATGGCAGGCAAAAACGCTGATGAACAAGAATCAAGCTACAAAGGCAAGAGCAGAGGCAGAAGCAGCTCACAAGCAAGCCCAGAATATTGATAATGTAAGGCCTTCTGTCACGCGTTAACGAGGAAAAAATTCCTCCAAGTTTAATAGTATTTCCGCTTTGGAAGCATTGCCCTGTTGTCATCAAAACTGTTAACATTTTCCTTATGCCATGCAATGTAAAATGCCACCGGTTAAGAAGAATTTTTGTTCTATTTTAAGGTTTCTGGCATACACTTCTGTTTGCTTGAACGAAAGAAAACGTACACATTTCTCTGGCTACTCCATGACATTTTTTCTTGCGCTGTGTATAAGACTTGTAGTCACCATGGGCACCAGTAAATACAACAGAACAAATCACAAAACCAGACATTAAAATACATGAGTGATGGAAGCAGCTTGACCGTTCGTCCTTTGCTGTTCTCCTTCAGAGAAAATTGCTGTGGGAGTTACTTGGAGTTTTTGGTTGGCTTGGTGCTTTCCGGTAGCTCATTTCTTTTGAAAATGCAGCTAGAAATTTGCTAAAATGGCAAGAACCAAGCATCCACAGCACAAGCTTGGAACATGACCACACTTCCAAGCTACAAGAACTGTAGGCAAAATCTAAACTGCAGCCTCAACAGCAACCTAGATCAGCAGGGGATGGATTAGCCAGTGGATATCAACACAATTGAAAACTGAACACCCCAATGTTTCTGCAGATAATTCATTAAATTTTAATTAAGCCTTATGGCAAAATGAAATTTACAGAGAAGCCCTATCAAGAGAAGTAAAAACAGCATAAACTTAAAATATCTTAAATAATATTTTCTTTATATCCTTGCCCTTCTCTCTCCTTTAGATTACTCCACTGGCAGTTTGTTTTAATCGATTTCTATCGCGTTTTGCGAAGCATTTTTTGATATTTACAAATTAGGATTTTTTTAAAAAAATATTTAGGAGAACGAGAAATCTAAACTTTGGTTCAAAGATTACGTTAAAAAAAAGTATTAAAACCTCCTGCTGTACACCAGATTAATTATGAGACACTCTTAAATTAAGTAATGGCATTTTGTTACAGGAGTTTGCTGACATTGAAAGAAAGTACACCATTCTTCAAGAAAAGCTAAAAACCCAAGGACCTCCAAAAGCAACACTAGAAAAAGCGAAGCAGTTGAAAGAAGAAGCAGAAAAACTGGCTGAAGAGACTGAAAAGAAGATAAAAAGAATTACAGGTGATGTTCTCACTTCCACAGTGAGTGGTAAACACTGTGACAGTCATGAATTCAAGGCTGAAGTCCTTGCCCACAAACACCAACACACTAGGTTCACCCAAAAATAGGTTTAAAACAATTCACCTGGTGAAAATCCCTGCCTGAAGCTACTTGTTTTAAAAGCAGATGAATTGATTTGTCTTACGTACTTTTTCTGACATAAATAGATTGTTATAAACTAAGTTTAAGAACTGTCCACACAGGCACTTCCAGTGATTTTCTTCAGTTTAAAAACAGGACAAGTGCAAAATCTGCATAAAACCTGGCTGCAGATTTAGCTGGAGGCCCTGATTTATGCACTTGCTTTGGGCACTTGAACCTTTGGGCTTGTGTGATAGAGCTGTAAGGCAGCTGTTTTCCACCAGCCCATTCTTGTTCCACTTCAGACATTATCTCTGAGCAATGGCAAAACAAACCAGGTACAATTACCAGCTTGTGGAGACTGAAGCTGATGTGCCCTGAATCTGTGGGGCCACGACTGTCAGGCAGAGGGGTCGTGGGCAGTGGAGACCAAGGCTGCTGTGGCCTTACGGGCACCGCTCCTCACGCAGGCCCTCGCATAGGCCTAGAGGGTCACCAAAAAGGAAGAGCACATCTCATGTCCCTGCACACGGGGAGCCTAATTCTCCTTGTAGTGAAGGTCTGGGCATTCCCACTGGCAAACCTTAGGCCTAGAATCCCGCCAGGCTCAACATCGGAAAAAACCATGTAACATCAGCAAAACTGAAGCTGAAACTCTGTCCCAGGAGAAGACTCTTTAGGACAGGATCCAAATAAATATTTTGAGCACATACCTTGAGGAAAGGCATTACGAGCATCCCAGTCACTCCAAATGCCTAGATGATAAGGGCATTAGAAACAGGCAATGAACACTGTGGATTTAACTCATTACCAATATGTTTACATTGGAGCAGCTTCATGGGAACCACCAGAAAACAGTTACACAAGTAAGGGAGACCTAAGCCCATCACACCCAAATTGTCCAGGCTTTACACACATCAGTGCACACACTGTTCTTCTGAGTGTTTTCATTTAAACCAAGTCATTTAAGAGTTCCATGTCCTACCCCATCCTAGCTGATGGACAAAAGCACACGCTGAGAAATTAATTTCTTCAAGGCTCTCATTCTCCTCTTGCTATCCAGAAGCCAGACTTTTCCCTCCAGTTGCATATATAACATTCCCCTTTTGAAATGGGTTTATTGCCTCTAAAACTTCTGGGAAAATAAAAGCTGCTAATTCCTGGATTTTACTTACACAACAAATGTGAGCATCATCGCATGTCTCTGCTCTTCCAGATTTGGAGAAGAAGCTTCAGGAACTGAATAAAACCAAACAAGATAAGGCAGAGCTACTGAGACAACTAGAGGAACAAGTGATAGCCATTAAAAACGAAATCATGGAGCAGGAAAGCAAGTATGCAACATGTAAGAGTTAGGATCTGAACAGACCATCAGGTAAAATGCAGCTGAAGTCATCATGATTACCACATCCTGAGCATCCTGGCACAGGGCACTGTCCTCTGGAAATACATCTGGAGTGGCCTAGTGAACATTTTAATTTTCTCTTTTTTTCCTTTTTCTTCTTTTGTCCAGTTGAGTTTATATGGAAATAGGAAATACCTTTTAATAAACCATCTGATTTAGTAATCGGGTGTAGTCTGAGGGAGCTCTACAACACACTCCCGTGCACAGTGTAGGGCTTCTTGAGGTAGAGGGGTTGGAAATGCAAACGGAGGATTGCTCAGAGAGCTGCTGGTAACTGCCTCAAAGACAGACTCCCAACACCCTGTGTCTTCTGCCAAGCTCTAAATAACGAGGTTGTGCCATGACCCTGCATGGGGCTGCCCCAACCCGATTGGGTGATGCAGATGAAACCCTGCAGGCTCCTGCAGCCACCCCTGCTGACAACGTGCAGCATCCCCAGGCACTGTCACTGCTCCAACCCCACCTCTTCACTGAGACAGAGCAGAGGGTGCACCAGAAACCCTGAGGGTCCCGCTGGGTTCACTGAAAATGCGACGGGCAGCACCTCCATGCAGCGCGGGGCCACTAGCAGTGGGCGACAAGGCCGATTCCCCAGTGCCCACTGGATGGCAGTGCTCAGATGCTTAATGCCGAAAGCAACTTAAAAATCTTTTCTCTGGCAATGGCGCTCCTGTAATGCCTGTTTTCCTTATGCTTGTAAGGGGTTTCACGCATTTTTCATTAATGCAACCAACAACTGGAGAATAACTCCAGCTCTTAGGTTTAAGCAGTGAGTCTAAAGGGCCAGAAATGTTGAAAACCAGTTTCTCCAGCTCTTCTCCCACATGCAGCACTTCACAGAAGTCAGGGTTTACAAGCAGTTTCTTGTAGCCACAAAGAACATATGAATTGGCCTAAATTTTAGTCTGCAATTCCTTTCTTTTTTAATATAAATTAAGAAGGAAACTGCAGCTAAGCAAATGTTATAGAAATGCCAGAGTTTTAAAAAGACTGCAGTGAGCTATGCTTCAGTTCTAAAATCCCACCCTTGGTATACTCCTGCAGGACACAGAGCAGACAATCGATGGGTTTCCCTCAGTTAAAACCAGTCGCGTCATTCCTGGCTGGACTGTCCACCAGCACTTCATTCAGCACAGCGCTGCTTCAGAGCTCGGATGCAGCCCAGACCACATCTGTAAAACGAGGAATGCTCTGCGGGAACACAGCGCTCTTAACATTTACCCATGCCAGCAGCACCCGTAAAACAATCCTTATCGATCCAACGGAGATAAACACTGCATAGTTATCACCCTGTGTTTACAAGAGCTAAAGTAGCATTGGTATGCGCTGGGGGCTTGGGTGGGAATTGCTGGCAGATGAGATTTCAGAGATACTCCTCTAACTCAAACCAGCTGTACTCCAGGGCAATGTGCAACATGCATTGCACCGTGACACATTCTATTGTGAAAATAATGGAATTAAATTATAATTTTGATATAATCTAACAAAGCCACCTGAATGCAGGAATGCACGCGATTTGTGGGTTAGCATTTTCTGAATTTTAGCACTTAAAAAAAATCATCTGTGAGGTGTGAGGCTTCTTTCTAAGTTACTAGGCTGTAATCAGGTGATTGTATTTAGATTGACTTTGCCCTAATGAAATCCAACGTTTCTGTGTTACTCAGAGCACGCACCAAGCTGTTCACATGCAGGTGTCCAAGTAAGGAAGGATTTTCTGCAGGTTTCAGTGCATCCCTGCTGCACTGCTCCTGGAAGAGGGAAACTGAAGCCCTTAGACAGAAATTCCCAATTGTGTATAAATCAAAATTATTTCATACATGGCTTTAAAAATCTGAATTCACAAGCAAAAAGTTGAAAGAGAACTTCCTCCTAAAATCCACTGTTGACTATGAGAATTGCGGTATAGCTTTCCACAAGCTGCATGGATGAGAAATCTGTAAACACAAGGCAGTTAAACAGGCCTGGAGGGGAGATGTATCCATGGGGGAAAAGAGAAATTGCTGGAAAGAAAACAGAAGCAGGAAGAAGAAAGTCAGCACAGAGTCTAACCTCCCCTGCCGGCCTCCAAGCACGCTCAAACGCACAAAGGAAGCAGATCTGATGGGACCAGCAACTACAGAACCCCAAATCCATTCTGTGACAGCTTCTGAGGTTTACAACTGTGCAGCATTTCCTATTGGAAGTGACACAAAAACTTCCAAAGTGTTTTTTCAAAGTCAATTTGTGGGGAAAATGCTGTCTCTATATAAAAGGTACCTATTTGTAATTCCCCCGTACCTCTTCCTCGTGGGAGGAAGTGGCTTCAGAAAACTGTTTCTTGAAAAAAACTTGAAATATAACTATCTTGCTGTAGAGCATTTTGACTTCAATGGCATTAATCAAAATGCAAACAATGCTTAACCAAATGGACATATAATCAAAGATATATTTAATCAAAATCATACTATCAGCTCTGTCTACTAGGCGTTCAACCACTGCAGTGTTTAAGAAAATGGCTGATCAAGTGGGTCCCACTGGGGTCAAGTTCTGAAATTTTGTTCTTTGAGAAGACTTCCAACCCCGCACAAACACAGACACTCCAGGGCTGTAAGGGTGCTTCACCGACCGCAAGGATAGGGCATGACACAAAACTGAATTTTTATCATTTGAAGAATCAAATTAAAATACTCCCACTCACTATTTGTCACGAGCACTGCAGAGAGGGAGGGACACATGCTTCCTGCTCCTAATCGCTCACACACTAAATGCGGTGGTTTCAGTTACCTCTGAAAGAAGACCACAGTTGTGGGTGACAGTGGCCACCCCATTCCGTGGCTGAAGCTCCAGCTCAATCCCCGGTGTCGCACGGCAGGGTCACCCCCAGGCTGGAACAAAGCACTTTTTCATGCTGTCTGTGGCAAGGCACAAAGGAGCCTATAGGGGAGGATAGGACTTCTACAAGGCTATGAAACAGGAAAAAACAGAAGGAGAAAACTTCAATAAAAGTTGAAAAAATACGGGACAGAAAAAAGTCCAGTAGCAATGAAACAGTTGCAGGTGGGGTGAGGCTGCTGCCCATCTGCCATGGATCAGAGGAGGTTCTGGTAGCAAACTAAAACATTTTCTGTTAGTGGGGGACAAAACTGTTTGTTGTACTGAAGCTTAAAAAATATGACAGGGTTGTGAAACTGAATTTGTTTTGTGAATTTAGAAGACCACATTGCAGAAGAAGTTTAGAATATTACAATTCCTGCCCTGTCAGTTTAGAATGATTTAATTTCATGGATGTCTTTAATGAAACAGCTCCACAAGTTCTTTAATCCAGAATCTTGGGTTATGTTTCAAACCTGGTGTTTAACCTTTAGGGCAAGTCACTCGGTATCTCTCTGTTTCTGCTTATCCATCTGTAAAATGAGAATGAACATATTTACCTACCTCGGCAGGGTTTGCTGGGCCGGACAAACCATGGTGTGTTTTCACTCTTGCACTGCAAATAGTAAGGGCAAAGTGTTCTTGAGAGACACTGGTACCTGGTAAAGATTTACACAAGTTCAGGTGTTACACACGCAAGCAAAACCTGGGTATATAAACCCAGGCATTTGTCCCAAGCACATCTATCCGTCATACACACTCCTTGGCATTTATTTACCAGTAACCCTTTTCCCTGGGTGCTGAGGGGACTCTGCCACCGGCCAACGAAACCGCCCTGTTCCCCAGCAGAGGCCAGGGAACTGATGTGGAAGGCTGGGGCGCAGACGCACCGCCAGCACAGCCATTCATTCCTTGCAGCTGCCCCAGTGCCCCTGGGAAGGCAACAGCGCCGTGTGCTCCCAGCGAATGAGGCACAGCCCGGCAGTGGCTGGTCCGGGCTTGTCCGGCCTCTCTGTGCGTGCCAGGGCCAGGCCTGGCCATGTATGGCAGCATGGCCACCATGCCCAGGAATGGCACTCCTCAGCCAGGTGTGCTGGCACCACAGCACCAGGCAAAGTGCAGCCACTGAGCATCGCGTGCAACAGTTGCCAACCCCCTGGTTCTTTGCTGGGTTTTGGGCCTTACCGTACAAGTATGCACCGTTGTCCGTCCGTCCGTCCGTCCATCCATCCACTCTACCAGCAGAAGACAGGGTTAGGTCAATAACTCCATTCCTTCACTGTTTCTGCACCGACAGGGCCAGGGAGGGGGACACCCGATTGGTGATTCCCCCCACCTCTCCACCACCCCCTTCCATTGTCGCACGCTGCACAGAGCCCGCTCTCGACGCTGCAGCGGGAAGCGGGAAGTGCACAACCTGCGGGCCGGGGGACTGGAGTCCCTCCGTCCCCCGCTCGGGGCTCCCTAGCTGCAGTGGGGCAGAAGACCCCCTCCCCAGCCCGCTCTCCCTTTGCTTCCCGCCCCGACGGAGCTGCTCATCCTCGACGGCTGCGCTCCCTGCCCCGGCTGAGGGCCGGACTGCCCGGGGCGGGGGTCCGGGCGGGAGGGGCTCGGCCCAGCCCCGCGGGTGGGAAGGGGGGAGGAGGAGGAGGGCCGGGGGGCGCCCGGCGGCGCGGGGCCGCGGTCGGGAACGGCGGCGCCTGCGTGGAGCAGCCGGAGCAGCGGCTTTCGGCGGCGTGTGGAGGGGCAGCCGCGTCCCGTCGCGTCCCGTCCCGTCGCGTCCCGTCCCGTCG